>CM060967.1:158856250-159071250 GCA_030765045.1 Tenodera sinensis | reverse complement strand
TTCTTGATCCCTCTGGGGACCTGCCTCGGTCATTAGCCTTGGCTGGTGTTTCCATTATGGACAACGTTAGAGTTCTAAGTCTTCAAATTACAACAATTGCCACAGAAATTGTAAGCTTGAACACATCTCCACACAGTCACATCCGTTACACGTTACAACGCCACTTAGCTGAAAACTAAATATTCTTCAAAGAGTTAGGTTAGTTATCGCTTTGCATTGGCCAACTTTTAGTTAGCACATTCTGTCTGCCCGAGATATTCCAGCGCATCAAGTACCTACAATTGTCTTGGAATTCCCATTTTGAGGTGAGTTCCCTTAAAAGTTTTATTTTCGTGAGAAAGGAAGTTTCGCGAGTTAAGAAATTAGGATAATGTTATCAGTCACTTACCCCAGGAGGACTGCGTGTGCCGCCTGTAGGACTGGGGCTCTTCTTGAGGTAATGAGTTCCAGTGGACCCAGCAGGACTTTTGACCGCTGTAGGACGTCGATGTTGATGAAAAGCGAGAGGTTTGTCCGGTCCGCCTTTCTTGCCTCCCAGCCCCAACCTGGAGCGTCGGTAGCAGAAACAAGTGACGGCGGCAACCGTTACCAAAAACAATGTGGCACCCAGACATATTCCTACCAGGGCCGGAGTTGTCACTGCAACAAAAACAAAATATACATTTAATTTGTGTCTTTTTGTCGAAGTGCTCACCTAAACAAAATTAGCGAGTACGTATAAGATCAGTGAAAGTGGAGAAAGACATTGAAAGACTGAGAAAGAACAATTGTGAATTGTAATACCGAGAAGTCTATAAACTGTGTTAATAACGAAAAGGAAATTGTGTATTTGTAGTAAAATTTAGAAGACAATAAACTAATAGGAAGGTAACCGGATTTTGGATTTTGCCGTCATTGTTACAACATATTTCACTCACATTATTTTCTCTACTCACTTTTCTGCAACCTACTTTAACAATACTATTCTATCTACTTTCTAAACGAGATAAAGTTTCATTATACATTTATATAATTTGTTTTATGTATATAAAAAGGCTAAAGCGATAGTCAGATTTTTAACAAGCGATCGCTGTGTGAAGACTTTGTAATTCCAGGAATAGCACGATTTATATGCGTTAGCCATTAAATATTTATACTTATAGAGACGGAAAAAAATGCTAATAGATTAAAAATGTGAGTTAAAATTGATACAAAATCAAGAATAGTTTGAATGAAATGTGTCCTAAAAGTGTGTAACCCTGAAATACCTACTAAATACCAGGATGCAAAACTCGAAACATTTCGAATGCATCAGAACTGTGTGTGTGCGCATGCGTGCGTGTGTGTGTCATGTTGCTTATAATTCTACTGCGGAAGCTATCATCTCCTGTCATTTTTCGCAACAACACAGACATGGATGGATGAGGATTATCTAACTGACAGAGTTCGGGATTGTTGGCTGATTGTGCTGTAAATATTCATTACACAACGTTATGTTGCATAATGTTACTTCATGAACAGACGGAGGAGTTGAATAAGAGAGTTATTGCAACATGCTTTGTTTGTGATCAAATATACGAGGGCTATAATTGAATTACCGTACAGTGCTGCCTTGCCACAAATATCGCTGCAACTAGGTACACGAAACACTTGCCTATCGTTCATATTGCTGGATATTATCTACGGAGAAAAATGAAAATAAATATTGTAATCGGAATTCTCTGTTAGACACGGCAAGCTTTTATAGCTCAAAATGTGAATAACACGATGACGCTAATGGTCGTAAAATTAACATATATTCTTAATAAAATAAAATAAGATATAGAATAGCACGAAAAGTGAAAACTTGTTACCAATTTTAGAAAAATATTAGGAAAGCAACTTAGGAATCAACGATAGTATTACGTGTTTACAGTAAAACACCAGTAAACAATTCTGTTAAGTGAAGTTTGTGTTCCATTAAGTATTATATGCATATATTCAAGCATTCACATCTTTTCCACAGATTACGGACTTCTGCAAAGGCAAATCCGAAAGGAAGTGGTGAATTAAATTTGGTAACTTTTAAATAGAACAACTGAATTGGAATATACACCTATTGTTGTAGAACCAAAGAAACATAACATTGTCATAAACGAGAAAAAAGATGAAAATATAAAAGTAAACGCAGATTAATTGAAAGTTAAGAGAGCTACGTTTCTTGTAGGATATGTCAGCTTGTTTAGCTACCCAGTGTAAACCATTTTTAAAAACACGGCCGTGGTTTGAAGAGAGCAGTATATGGAAATGAGGTGTGTAACTTATCAAAAGTTACAGAACGAGAGGAAAGTTTAATAACATTCATAAAAGTTTCTAAATATTTAATTAAAAGCGCACCACAAAGTTAAACAGACGAGAATGCCAGAGAAAATGGAGGAAAAATGGGAAGAAACAGCTCTTTCCTCATATACTGAAATATTAGGATGTAATAGGGTGTATCTCAAATTTGCAATCTAATTCCACTAGATGAACAGCGCAGATAAATTATAGTTTATTGTGAGCATACTTACATTTAAATACTTATTGTTAAAAGTTTAATAATGGAACATGCTAAAGGGATTTGCTAATTAAAAATCTGACGTGTTGCACTCACATGACTTTCTCTACTCTTGTGCTAACCATTCTTACAAACTCATATTCCTATATCTTCTTCGTGTTAGTTAAGGTAAACATTTGTGTAAATTAACTTATTGCTTATTTCCTTGTAGGTGCAAGGGGAATGTTAGAATACAATAGGCTTTCTGCGATAGTCAAATCATTTAAAGCTTTGAGATTCAGTTCCCTTTGCACACTTAAAATATGAAAAAATGAACAACGATGTTCCATTTCACGAAAGTTTTAAGTTTTCCGAAACTCACGCACATAACAAAGAATATCTCCGAAATGGTTCACCCTACAAGAAAAGTTATCTCGACATAAATTGTGTTTTAGCAAGATCTACATTTTTTGCATAGTATGATTTGGTCTATCTCTAACGGTTTACCAGTTATGCAAAAGTCGTCCAGAGTAAATACGACTACAGGGGCTATAGCCAGGAAATTCAATATATACATTTTATTTGTCATAAATATATTTAAAACATATGTTATTTTAATCAAAATCGTTAGAGCCATTTTCAAGAAAATAATCACAATTTTCGAAAAATTTTCCACATAAAGGGTAGTTTAGGGTGGGGCTATTTTCTTCAAAATCTTCGTGTCGCATCCTTGAAAGACATTAAATATGAATACCAAATTTGGTTTTTAACCTACTTTTCATTTTTGAGTTATGCTATCCACAGACTGACAGACACACGGACTGACAGACACACAGACGGACACACATACACGGACCTTTTTCTAAAAATGTTTTTTTCTGCCACTTTATTTCTCTTCTAAATCTGAATCACAAAAACACAGTTGTCTTTTTTATCTTTAATGCAATTTACAATTCGTCATGACTTGGAGCTTGCCACTTGCAAATTCTCTCAATACTGTTTGAACACAACACACACTTAAAAACTAACTACAAAAACTCAAAATAATACTAAATTCTGAATAACTACTGTAACATTGGCTCGTTTACTCGTTTTTATAGTCCGGACCCTAGTGCCGGCAAATTCTCTGAACTTCTACTAAGTAAGCCGGCAGTCGAAGGTTTTTTTCGAACACTCTGGAAAGGCTTATTTGATCGCCGCGTATTTTTGTTGAGAACACAAGATATTGGATAATTTTCCTCATGCCTCCGATGGCCTTATAGACGCAGAACGTCTTCCATTGGTATTCGTTTGTATAGTGAGAAGTAACAACTATTTTCCAATCCATCGCATTTTCAACTGACAGTCAGGCCTTCTTCGCAAGCAATGTGTTTACACTCAAATACAAGGTCTGTGTAAATCATCTTTCATATTTAGGTAATTCAAGAAATTAATAAAGTGTTGTATACCCTCATGTTCATCACAAAGACATGATCCTTTCATTGGTGAAAGAACATACACACACCCACTCCCCCCCCCCCCCCCCCCCCCCACACACACACACCGTGAAATACCAGATTGAAATGAAGGTAAAATGAAATGGAAAATGGAGGGTTGGAAAATTTGCCTGGTGACCGGGAAAGCCCTCAAAAAACCATGGGACAGGCAGGTCGGCCGCGGGAATGCGAGCTTCACACGTTAACGCGGAACCATCTCAAAAGCATTTGTACAAATTTAAGATACCCAAGGGATAACAAATGCGAACCGTTGAACATATTACGTCAGCTTTCTTACAACCTTCAGAAATCGCCAACAATTTGACAGCGCTGCACTTTCTCAAATTACAGCGTTGGACAAAAGCTTTTTAAGACCATCCACATAGAAATTGAGAGAGACACACTTTCAGGGAGAAGCTGGGCAGATATAAAAGGGCCAGGCAAGTGCCAACGGCAATAATTTGTCGTCGTCATCCTCGCTGTTGCTGCAGCTGCTGCTATCACCAAGGTGCCGCATCTGGTTCAATTGACAGAGGCACTTCCAACGCTGAGAAATAAGAAAAGAGAAAAAGAAACAGAATTTGTATCGCAATTTTAAGATTTTCAAACTATATTAAGCTCTGTATAAATTGCGAGATTGTGCAAGCAAGTTGGAAGTAAAACAGGATTTTAATTACAGAAATGTACTGTACAAAAACCATTAAGCCAATATACAGGACTGCATAATTACAAACTGAAGCTATTAAAACTGAAATAATACAAATCTAAAAATATAACATATATTAGAGACTACATGCTTCACTGATCTTAGCATTTACTGCATTTACTTCTCGAAATTAAATGCAGACTGCAGCTTCACGATATATTTATTGCATCATCTATGCTACTCTCAAGAAAATAAAAATTATTGTCATTTTGAAAACTTTATCTACCATCCTTGGGCTAACAAATGTACATGCTTCCTCAAAATAAATATAATATTAAAAATCTGATGTGTTGCACCCCCAAGATTTCTCTACTCTTGTACTAACCCTGCTTACAAACTCTTAATCTTCCATCTTCTTCATGTTAGTTGAGATAAACATTTGTACAAATTATCTTATTGCTCGTTTTCTTGCACGTGCAGTGGGAATATGGGAATAAAGTAGGGTTTCAGCGATAGTCAAATCTTTTGAAGGTTTCAAATTCTGTTCTCTTTGCACGGTTAATATAAAAAAATGAATTGTGATGTTCCATTTTACAGAAATATAAGTTCTCCAAAACTTACACAAATAACGAGGAATACATCCGAAATGGTTCACTCTACAAAAAAATTAGACCTAACGTGTGTTTTAGCAAGATCTACATTTTTGCGTAGTAAGATTTGGTCTGTCTCTTACAGTTTACCAGTTATGCAAAAGTTCCACTTCATGGGCTATAGCCAGAAAATTCAAGATATACATATTATTTGTCATAAAAATATCTCAAACATATGGCATTCAAAATCGTTAGAGCCATTTTTAAGAAAATCAAAATTTTCGAAACATTTTCCATGTAAAGGGTTGAGCATTTTTCTTCACAATCTTCGTGAGGCATACTTGAAAGACACTAAACTTAAATACCAACTAAAAATGGATAAAATTCGAAATTATAAAAATTCTGGCATTTATCAATTTAGCTGTGAATATTGTGACAGGGTTTATATTGGTAAAACCAAACGTCATTTGGAAACGAGAATAAATGAACGTTTAAGAAATATTAAATATAAACAGATTGATAAATCAGCTGTGGGAGATCATTTTTGGTCCTTTAATCATGAAATAAATCCAGAGGTTAAATTATTAAAACAATTAAAGGGCGCATAGATTTAATGGTTTGTAAAAAAATATATTCATTTTGAAAAATAAGGACCGCGTAATGAATTTTGAAGCATCGCCGATGGAGTACGGGAATACAACAGACTTTAAGCGATAGTGAAATATTTTAAGAGTTGGTTGTTATGCGATGCCTTTGAAATTCCATTTTGTTTACAGGGCCAAGAGATTAACAAAACAAATAACTATTTGAGAAAAGTATAAACTAATAATAAAGAATATCTCGAAAATTATTTTTACTCCATGTTTGCAAGCAGTCAATTTCACACCGCTTTGAGGATGGATTCTCCCGCAATTCGGCAGCAGATTTCTGTCCATTTTAAGAAGTGGATCCAATTAAAACTGATTTTAGCCCAAACAAAGTCTTGTTTTGTCCAAATGAGGACTCCAAAGACAAAGCGCAACGTGCACGATGCAATTCATATAATAGGATTATTGCCTCAGATTACGGAATTAAAGCCCTCGTGCAACGGAACTGATAATAGGGAACACGTGAGGGTGACTATTCGCCATCAAAGTGGCAGAAAAGCATAAAAGGTAAAATCCCAGCAATAGCTGGTTATTCCTCACAAATAGAATTGGGAGATCAAAGCTAACAACTTTCAACTAACTTAGTGCTTTCGGTTAAACAGCCACTACGCTTTTTTGAGAGGCATATTTTTATTTCAGGAGTAGACATCTGCCAACACTGCTTCCTTTTGAAGTGATTATAGGTGTTAAATTTGTGCTCTAATACACTTTTTTCTATTGATATATCTGCTGACGGAGAGTGACGAATTTACTTTGAGGGAAGAGATAGATCCAACAAACGGAATATTAAATCTTCCATAAATCACGCACGAACAACGTACAGTAGATGAACTAGAAGTCCAGGAAGTGATAGAAACACTAAGAAAAAGCAAAAATAATAAACCATACGAAACAGAGACTATTAAAAATGCTCCAAGAAATTTCCAAGATAGACTATCAAAATTTTAAAACAAATGTTCGAAAGAAAGCTTAATATCAGCAAAATGGAACGTTAATAAAATAATAGGATGTTTAAAAAGGATACCAAAGAAAGCTGAAAAACTACAGGGGATAATCTTACTACGTCCACCATATAAAAGATATGAAAAAAATCTGATGTGTTGCACTCACATGACTTTCTCTACTCTTGTACTAACCATTCTTACAAACTCTTATTCCTATACCTTCTTCGTGTTAGTTAAAATAAACATTTGTACAAATTATCTTATTGCTTATTTCCTTGTAGTTACAAGGGGAATATTGGAATACAGTAGGCTTTATGCGATAGTCAAATCTTTTAAAGCTTTGAGATTCCGTTCTCTTTGCACACGTAACATATAAAAAAAATGAATAACGATGACCGATTTCACGAAAGTTCTAAAGTTTTCCGAAACTCACACACATAACAAGGAATATCTCCGAAATGGTTCACTCTACAAGAAAATTTATTGGGACATAAATTGTGTATTTTAGCAAGATCTACATTTGTTGTATAGTATGATTTGGTCTATCTCTAACGGTTTACTAGTTATGCAAAAGTCGTCCAGAGTAAATACGACTACAGGGGGTATAGCCAGAAAATTCAAGATATACCTTTCATTTGTGATCAAAATATCTCGAACATATGACATTTTAATCAAAATCGTTAGAGCCATTTTAAAGAAAATTAAAATTTTCGAAAAATTTTCCATGTAAAGGATAGTTTAGGGTGGGGCTATTTTCTTCAAAATCTTCGTGTCACATCCTTGAAAGACATTAAACTTAAATACCAACTTTGGTTTTTAACCGACTTTTCGTTTTTGAGTTATGCTGTCCACAGACTGACAGACTGACTGACAGACTGACACAGACACACACACGGACCTTTTTCTAAAAATGCTTTTTTTTTATTCAGGGGGCCTCAAAACATGTATTTCTGGTGAAATCTCGACATTGAATTTTTGGGTGGAATACAATACTTTCCCTACTTACCAGTAGAGAAAGTAAAAATAGGGCTTAGGCCAGAATTCTAGAATATAGATACTATACAAAAAAGGGTTCCCACAGCATTTGATAGCAGCAACTAAAAAGGAAAAAAAAATATAAATAAATCAAAGGGAACCAATAAAAAAACAGGAGAGTTAGACAAGGTTGTCCACTGTCAAACACTTTTAATATATTTTGATGACACGATAAGATCATGGAAGCAAATAACAATGGGAGTAGTTAACTTAGAACATTTAATAATAAAGACAATACATGCTCAGATTTTGATAGAAAAAACATAAGACAAACTGCAAAGAATGCTACATAATTATTATTTATGTATGCCAACAAACTTACTGCTGGTGTTTTTAAACACATATGCCGTGTGCGAGCAATGTTTAAGAGAATTTAATGTGGTAGCCTAGAGGTTAGATTAGCCGCTGGGTATCCGTGGTTCAAATCCCGGCTATGGTATTGAATTTTTCAGTCCTGATTCTACCTCTTAGCGCTACACAAACTAAAGGAAATATCAAAACAATATAATACGGAAATATCATTTGAAAAATAGAAAACGATGTCTTTCAAGGATTATCATCCTTTTCGGTCAAAGATAATACTAAGAAAAAAACCAATAGGGCAAGTGACAAAATTTAAGTTTCTAGGCTACGAAATAACACACAAATGGAAATAGATATTATAATAATGAACTAAATAACTTTGATTATGTAACAGTAATAGCACTAAATATAAGTGCAAAATGAAGCCAGAAATGACTCTATAATCAATTTATACAAGACAATGGCAGTTCCTACAGTAACTTATGGATCGGAAACATGGCCTATGATGGCAAAACACTCAGTTAAAAACAAGCTGCAGAAATGACATTCCTCAGATCAGTAGCAGGATATCAAAGAACAGACAAAAAACATAACACAGAAATAAGGCAACAATTAAACGTAAAGGAACTCAACACAATAATGGTGAAATGTAGAACAAACTGGATCACTGAATATAGAATATCAAAAGCAGCATGCAACTATTCAACACAAGGAAGAAGAAACTTGGGAAGACTTAGGAAAAGATGGAAGTAGCAGGATTTTAGAGCAGCAACAGACCAATAAAAGGTCTAGACGGTGGCAGTGGTGGCGGCGATGATGATGAAGAAGAAGAAAATACCTTAAATCAAGTTTAAATACCTCGATTCCTAAACACTCTTTACAAATACCTTTATTAATACTTTTAGACAGAACAAAGATGATTATGTGAGTTGCAGAACAACGCGTTTCCGGAGAGAACTTGGTGAAAAGGTAAATTTCGAGAAAAATCCATGCTACGTCACCCTCGCCTATGTCGAGTCGAGCTGGTGAGAGCAGCCGGTTTTTATGATAGAATGCTAAAGTATTAAGCGGGATAACAGTGATATTTAAGCGCGCGCGAACTTGTGTTTGTACAATCAGCGTTGAGAGAATGTGTGTATGTATCGTCAGAGGACAGTTTTGGACATTTAAGGTCGCGTCGGAGCAATTTGAGTGTTGGAAAAGTTTTTACTGACTGAATCATTGGAGTTGTGTGAACAGTAGAGGAGTATTAGCGCTTTGTACCAAGGTTACGATAAGACAGAACAGCCGTGAAATGGAAGGTCACAACGAATTGTAAATTGTGTTAACAAGAAAGAAAAAAAAAGGGATCTGTACTTTTTTGCTTCATTTTTAGAAGAGAAATGACAGAAAACGCAACTGACAGTGTCATTTGGGATATCACATTGTCATCGGAATGTTCAGTGAATGGTCTTAGTGACGTGTTTATTCAAATCTTGGCTGATATTTGTGATACTCCTTTTTGGTTACAGCTGACAAAGCACACATTTCTCCAAATGTGTGTCATTAAAGTTCTGAAGTGACATCCTTGCAAGCGTGACGGGCGTCAGTTGTCTCTTATGGGATAGCGCTCCAACCCATGTCACAGAATGCTGTCACTGCAACACGTTCCATTTCTGCTGCACTATTACACTTCCTTATTTATTTTTGTGTTTCTGTTTTTAGTAACTTAGATTAGTTTGCAGCTCCGGCATGTACGTATGCAAATTTATGTCGTTTAATAATTTGGCGTGATTTATCCATCTAGAATGTCTGCAAATACAGTACTTTTTAGGAATTTAGCTATGAAATAAGTTCCTTCTTTTGAACCCAAGAGACTCATTCGTTTTGGTTGCTCTACAGCGAACTGTAAATGCTTCTGCATATGCTATTACAAAATCTGCAACATCGAATCTCTCCATGCTTTAACAAAAAGGCCTACAAACCCCCTCTTTACAAAGTTTTGTGTTTAAAATAACGATCACAAAATTCACGAATCCTCAAAGTTACCACGAGAATTTGTATGAGTGAGTGCATTTGTGAGATAAATTAAACAGGTCAACGGATAGGCGAAGGGACGAATGGAATTGAACTATTCTTAAAAATTAAAACGACTAGTATCATTTTAATGCCTTCCATTCCTTATAGTGCACTTAAGAAAATTATTTTGACTAACGTCTAATACTGAACATGTTACTAAGAAGATTTCTGACGTATGCAGCAGCAACTAAAATATGTCCAAGAACTAAATTTATGCCATGTACGTTATGGCGAGAATTAGAAAGAAGCAGAGGGTGATTTTAAAACATAATCCACTAAATTTCAGATTTACGAAAAAGAAGGAAGGCTGGAAGGGAAGTCGTTACATTCCTTCTAATATCTGCTTCACAGAAGCATTTCAAACAAAAAAGTCTAATGGCATTTTGTTCTTTGATCAGCCGATTTCGAAAAAATAAACGGTTTTTGTTCTAAATTAGATGCGCAATTCCACATGAATGTAGAATGACAATAGTTTGTTACTTGTAAGATGTGTAGAGTAATTTATTTCTGACACAGCTTCGGTAGTAATTATGGTACATCACACAGGGTTTCGAAATAATTAATCACTTAAAAGAATTGAAGGTATGCTCCAAGCAACTTTTTCAGGCGAAAGTAACTCGACAACGTTGCGATGAGGTTACTCAGGGAATACAACCGGTTTCTGGATGTGAACAGACCGATCACTTGCAGGGTAGTGTAATGTTGGTGTTTATGTACTGACCTAGTGAAAGTGACACCCACACAATCTACAGTGTTGTCAGCTTGTTTTCGACAAAACAAATGGAATTAAAAAGTAACACATGTTTTCCACTAAATGTAATTTTCAGTTTATCAACCAATAATTTAGAATAAGTCTAAATTAAAGTCCCTTAAACAATTGTAATGTAGACAAACGGGTGGATTAGCGTTTCACGTGTAACATATAGTATTAAAATGATGCTCGATGTGTGTGATAATGGAGGCGGCACACATTGACCCACCGCGACCCCGACATGGATCTATTGCGGGCTACCACCCCCAGAGGGAAGGGATGAAACGAAGTGAGACCTGAGGCTTGTCAGAGAGCGGAGCCAGCGAAGCCCAGAGACACACAGAGGTCCCCAATTACCACAGATATTGACAGCTGACGCACGACCGAAGTGTTTTCTCTACCCAGGGAGATGGCGACAGGGCAACCCTTGCGGCCTGCGCAGCAACTTCCAGCAGGCGCAGGAAAGGTAGGTTCCCAGAACGCAAGCATCTGTGCCATCTGTCCACATCCGCCAAAACGAACCGCGCTACCAACCAAACCTGAAATATGACGAGCGACAAGGGCAGCCCATGGAAAAACCTAGGTAAGAGTGGTCGGTCGATGGAGCGAGAGCCCAAGACCTCCCGAATGTGAGTCACATACGTTGCCGTGGCGCCACTTGATGTATAATTTATACCTCAACACAACTTTAATGGAATATTTTTAATTAATGTAAGGTGTGTTTTCCAGTATGCAAGGGTTAAAGACAAAATGCAATATATTTCGAAGATTACTAAATACGAAAGCATGTTCGCCCATGCTTTAAAAATTGGAAACAGTAAATAAACTGACAGAAAACAGACTTTTATCCAATAGAAGGGGAAAAAATATGGGAAGATAAGGAAGACCTGGAAAGCCATATGTCTCTCTTCTGAAGTTGCTATCAAAACCGAATTTCCGGGCAGAAGAGCAAATATTTATTTTCCTCCAAGAAAAGAGATATCCGTTAGTGGCACATCGGGAAAACATCATATTTGTTTTAGTAGCAAAGTGTGTTTCCCTCAAAAAGAAGAAGGTGGCGGTGGTCGTGGCGGTGGTGGTGAGATTACAAGGAATCGATACTCTGGAAGTGGATCACGCGATGGACCTGCCAGTCAGGTGCCTGCTGCCCGCAATGCAGTGGTGTACCCAACCAAAGCTCATCGATATTCTGCACGCGGCCAGCCGACAAACAACACACGTTGTTGTGCACACAACCAACCAATTGTATGGGTCCCCTTCACTTGGTGAATGAACATCTTTTGATTGTATTGCGCCCCTACTCGGAATAAAACACTTCCTTAACACTTCTTTACAACGTTTGGGGAACATGAGCCAGTGGCTGTGTTACGTATGTGATTTAATTGACTGCAATTACACTCAAACGGCAACACTGGCCTTTTGAGAACTGTTTTAAAATTTAAAGGTGCTTGAGTATTTCAGTGCCGATGATATCAAAAATGGCTTTCGTTTTTCTCCATCAGATGGTTTACAAATCAAGAAAGAAATATTTGCACATGTTGGTAAACAAATCTTCGTAGCTTAAGATTTACGTAACTGTTACAATTAACAGTGGTGGAATCGGAACTGAAAAATTTAATGCCATAGCCGGGATTTGAACCATGGATCTTCCGCTTATTGAGCGGCTGCTCTAAGCACTAAGCTACCATGGCCAACTTGCCCGTATGACATTAAATTCCTCAACCGATTTGTACTTTCCCAGCTAGGCCACAAGGGAATCTGACATCAGAGATAAATACCCCGGATTTAAATAAATAATAGTTGCAATTAACATTTGAAGTTTTTGTTACTCAGTGCCATGTTTTATTTTACTTTGTACAACCATGGAAAAACAATTGAGCGCATTAGGAAAGCAGAATATGTCTAAGTGTCACGTAGTGTTGCAGCGCGGTTTACACAAGTTGGTATTTCCAACATGCGTTGTCTTCGTTCCATGTTATCGTCTGCCGGACACAAAATGTCGAATGGAAAACTGAGGAGTGAAGATCTATGAGATCTTACAGATCTAAAATGTATGGGTAGGTATATATCTAGATGAATATTTGGTATGAGAAAGTTGTCAGCAAGATCGATGCTGCAACTGCTCACAGTTGACATGTGTAACTATTTCACAGGAGCGATTGAAAATGCTCCAGCGCAATCCAAACGAGCTTTTGCAGCGATACGTCATGGTTGATGGAACTTGGATCCATTACTGTCAACCTGACACAAAGCAACAATCCAAGCAGTGGATTTCCTTCGGAGAACATGCTCCAAAGGAAGAGAAAACCGTTTCGTCAGCAGGAAAAATAATGTAACCCTGCTTTTGGGATTTCCAAGGCATGAGGGTAAAACGATCAAATCATGCCACAATACTGGATCAATTTCACAAGGAACTGTTAAACAAAAAAGCCTAAGGCTTAGTGGGCAGAAATTCACATCCGTTGTAGACATGACGGCAGAAACAAACTTATATTTTGAAACCTTTCAAAATAATATTTTTGGAAGGACTAAAACATTGGAGAAATATTGGGAAATTTGTTTTGAGTTAAAAGGAAAGTATATTGAGAAATAAAGTTGATTTTGTGAAAAAATAACCTATTTTATTTAAAAAGTCAAGGATAATTCAAACCACCTGCTATGTCAGATTTTAAAATTATTTTAAAAATAATTTCTACGTAACCAAAGGGCAATTTATTGATGTGAAATAATATGCAGCTATTCTTCTCCGGTACGCTGGAAGTCTAAACATTACGATGTCGCAATAAAGTGCTCAAAAATAGCGTTGGATATTGATATTCCACGAAACGGTATGGAATATCTGTGACATGAATATGAAATCCCCAACTCACCCACGCCCAAATTTATTATAAATCTCTGTTCGTGCGGAAGATCTCTCTTCGATTGTGAAGGAATTGAGTGTTTTCCAAGATCTTACTTCCTCTTAGTATTAATACCGATAGTGACTGAATACCTGAAGTTATGGTTGCATTATTCCGCATTGTTTCACCCTCTCATTTATGTTCAACTGTAAAAAGCTTGTGAATGAACTCAGGAAGAGCATACCTGCAAAGCTTTATTCCATGAACCTTTTTTAATCTAAGTTAAAAATATTTGAGTTATTTGGACATTTTTACTTTATATCTCATTAAAATAAGTAATAGGTGATAATATGGGTAAATCTATTAAATGAAAGAACGTAACCCCGTGGCACAGCAGAGCATCACGCCTAAGACCTACCGCCTGACCACCGCGTGGTCAACCTCTGCCCACCACAGGCGTCACGAGTGCGGTGCAGATGGAGGTGTGTTAGACAGGCCTACTATGCATTCACAAGACCACAGAAATGCAAGACATGTTGCATAATAAACAATGATCTTCAACAAACGGTAAGCTAAACTTCCAAACTCGGCATAATATCTGTCATAGATATCTTCAGCTGCGTCGACAGATGCGAGTCTGATATTATAATTCTATCTTTGTTTTATTTGCTTCATTCGAGAAAAATTTCTCGCAAATGTACCTTAAGACAAAAATTGCCAATTACGAGCACTAAATGCCCTAATACGATATTTACTTCTAGGAACAAGTTTAAATACCTCGATTACTGAACGTTCTTTACAAATAATTTTAAGAATATTTCGTGGACAGCGATATAACTGTTAAAATGCATCACTTACGAGTACGATGGCTTTCATGGCAAGTGAAGGGGTGTGTCGGCATGTACAAAGTTCACGTGACGCGCAGGGAGGGTGAGCCAAGTTCGGTTCATGGGCCCGCGTTTGCACATATGAGCAATAGGTTTCAAATACAAAGTCACCAGTATGACCATAGATGTCAAAAGAGGCATTTGAATGGAACAAACTTCGGTAGTAATAACTGGTTTATTTTTTCTTAGATTATAGCTCGTCTTCCTTTGCCTCTCCCACACAAGTATGCCAACGTTCTAGGAAAACATAGATCATGTCCAAAATATTGCTTTAAAATAATTATCCATCAACTGTAAATTTCACTCAGTCTTTCAAAGATTACTGTATAGTGTAATCATGCCTGAAAATTTTCACTAGTGGCGTTCAGTAGTATTTCGTTTTGAATCAATAGGTATGTTATTTATAAAAAGGTGCGTGTATGTGTCTGTCTGTGGACAGCATAATTAAAAAATGAAAAGTAGGTTAAAAACCAAAACTATCGGATCTAAAATCATTCCCTATAAACGTTTTGTGAAGTATAGCTTTTATATAAACTCATTCATACAAAGCACATTATTGTTCAGCGTATATCCTTTCAGTTGTTTTTAAAACGTGTTCTTATTTGGACATTGTGATCGTTGGCAAATTAAAAAGCCGGTCCTCAAGTAATATAAGAATCTGCTGATTTTGTTGGTGTTAAAGAAGGCGTTATGCTTAAATTGTTAACTGATGTTATAACTACTATTTTCACAATTATATTGATTTCATTTTATTTTTGATAAGAGAATATGATTAAAAATTAAGAGCTGCTAAGGGTGAAATGAACTGTATCTGTATAACTGATTTTTATATCGATTTATACGCTTTTCGTGTAAATAAAGGTAAGCACAAATAATTAAATGAAATTACATATGGAATATTTATGTCAACAATTTGAGTTTGAAGCAGCAGCTTGATAGTGGGAATTGATATTATTTTAATTTTCAGCGTGGTTCCAGCCAAATACTCTGCAATCCTTTTTCATATTATTAACACACTTCCAAAACTTCATTTTTGCTTCATTTATATGCCACCTTTAATATCTTAAATCATGCCATTGCCATTAATTGGAACAATTGCTGATATTCACTTGTTTATTGTGTGTTGCGTTTCTTTTTATTATAGGTTATCTTTAAAAATAAGCATAAACACACAAACACACACACACAGAGACACACACACAGAGACACACACACATATTACTCTCATATTTTCAAATTCTAGGGAGATCGAGTATAACATTTAGCCAAAGAGAAAGTCCCATTCTCCAGTAAAGGATTCATTTTATAAAACCTCTAGCACTACAAAGAACCAAGCGGGAAGGGATCACTTCTTGGTTCGGAGTGCTTTTGTAAAATGAAATAATGTTTGAATCTGATAGGTAAATTGGTTTACACAGACGTTCGCAACATATCACATTAATGAAGGTATAATCAAAGCCTATTGTCCACGTAGATCACTACGTATGACTCGAGTAGATGTGACAGGTACATTGATTTATATTGCATAGTGCATACATCTTCAGTAATCGATTGTAATTTAACATTTGCTTCTATGATCTGTTTTATCAGCGTACACCAAAATACAAACACTCATTTTTCTACTTCCTGGAAAACTTCTGCACCTAAAATATTTAATTTCAGTTAATGCGCAGCTTCTTCCAGGCGTATAAATTTTTCTGTGCCTTAAATAAAAAATATTCTTGAGGTTCAATATGCTTTTAAATATTCAATATCTTATAATGCATGTTGCCATATTTATTTAAACCTCTTGGGTGTCATTTAGCCAGCACGACTATCTAATTAATGATATTAAATTCTGAAACTCGTTCAATAGTTTTTCTTTCCACTTCTAATTTGCATCGCAAAGCTTCTCTGCTTCAACTAAGTTTCATAAAGGGTCATCACCAGAAATTATCTTTGCAAATTGCACTATATATAACTTGTCCACAAGCTAGGGGTTTCATTGCTGTTGACATTTTTTCAAAGTAAGCTAAGGGCTCATTTTCTGAGAATGAAGTTACATTTTTCTTGTTCGTCAAACCATGAACCTCTGATAAAACTGTTCATACATTTTCTTTGATTTTTCAGGAAGTAAATTCTTGCTTATATTCCTCGCCTCCAGCATTTCAGGAGTTGTGGAACTAAATTCCACCACTTCAAATTCACTAATAACTATTTGTCTCCATCTTGGAAAATCGATATTCATTTTTGTCGAAGTGTATCTAAAATACTTGTCGAGGAATTAATGCAAAACCTATTGTAGGTAACTCTCATATAATTTCACATCGAAAGTTAGACGTCAGTTCTGTAATATATTTTCACATTATTAATACATAATTGAAAACTATTTTTCTGTTCCATTTATATGCCACCTTTAATATCTAAGATCATATTCAAGCAAAGACAAGGAATATCTGGGAAGCGGTAAACTTCACAAAAAATGTCTTTGACGTAAATTGTCTTCAGATGTTATTCCCAGAACATTCAAGATATACATTTAACTTTTTACTAAAATATCTTAATCGTTTGGTATTTTAACCAAAATTATTACAGGCATTAGAAAATTAAAATTTTCGAAAAGGTCCATCTAAAAGTTTAGTTTCTGGAAATATTTTAAATCTTTGTATAACATCTTTGACAGCCGCAGCCGCCGCAGCCGTCGCCGCCGCCGTCGGTCTGGGTGGCTCAGTTGGTTAGACGCTGGCCTACTGTTCCCAAGGTCGCGGGTTCAAATCCGGCCCAGGCCGATGGTTTTTAAGTGTGCTTAAAAACGACAGCTCCATGTCGGTAGACTTACTGGCATGTAAAGGAACTCCTGCAGGACAAAATTACGGCACACCGGCGACGCTGATGTGATCCTGGCAATTGACAGCGTCGTTAAACAAAATATTTTTTTATAATTTTGACAGCCGCTGAATTTAGATACCAATTATGGCGGTTATTCGTCTCGTTGTTTTGGAGTTATGTTATGACTTATTTGTGAGGAATCAAAATTATTACTTTTTATAATTAAAACAAGCTGTCCGAATATATAACAAACTATAAACTTTACACCAAAGCAGCTGTTGGTTTCTTCAATCGCATCAGAAGCTCCAGAAAGTTTTCTCTCCTAAAATCCAAACAAAACTTCAGTTACTAAAGTTGTGCAAATGTGAGTATTCGAGTGTTCAATCTACATAATGAGTGAAGCAGCAACATTAAAGCTGTACGAGAGTGTAGTTTTCGAAACCGCAAAATTGTTATTTCTGTATTTAGTGTTGCTTCCTGGAGTAAACATTTGCATATCTGCCTCTAGTAAAGGAATATGGTGTCTAGATTCCCTTCTCCCGTTGCTGCGTATTCCCGAATAAAAAATGCGGCTTCCCCTTGCTTCATGCAGAAAGGAGTAGCTGGAAATTAGGTTATACGAGACGCGAAGCAAGCGTACCAACTTTGCCTGTGTGCCTCTCTTTGAAAATGATGTTTCTCAATATGCAGAGAACTCCATAACGCTCTGTGCCTCTTGCAAAAGGAACATATTTTCAGAGGTGTCTACTTTCGTAGAGAGCTCACTTCTGAAGGGCTGATGTGTCATATTTTGCATGTTCCAAGCTCTTTGTAAAACAGTTTTCATGTTCAAATCGCTTGTATTTTGGAATGTATTGAAACAAACATGTACAGAATAATGATGATATAAGCCTTAAAAAAGGAGTTTGCTGCTTCCACGGCATTTTTACTTTCTCTACTGGTAAGTAGGGGAAGTATCGTATTCCACACAAAAATTCAATGTCGAAATTTCACTGGCAATTTATGTCTTGAGACCCCCTGAATCCAAAAAAGCATTTTTAGAAAAAGGTCCGTGTGTGTGTCTGTGTGTCTGTCTGTGGACAGCATAACTCAAAAACGAAAAGTCGGTTAAAAACCAAAGTTGGTACTTAAGTTTAATGTCTTTCAAGGATGCGACACGAAGATTTTGAAGAAATAGCCCCACCCTACACTACCCTTTACATGCAAAATTTTTCGAAAATTTTGATTTTCTTGAAAATGTCTAACGATATTGCTTAAAATGGCATGTTTGAGATATTTTTATGGCAAATGGAATGTATATCTTGAATTTTCTGGCTATAGCCCCTGTAGTCGTATTTACTCTGGACGACTTTTGCATAACTCGTAAACCGTTAGAGATAGACCAAATTATACTATACAAAAAATGTAGATATTGCTAAAATACACAATTTATGTCTCAATAAATTTTCTTGTAGGGTGAACCATTTCCTAGATATTCCTTGTTATGTGTGTGAGTTTCGGCTTTCGTGAAATGGATCATCGTTGTTCATTTTTTTTATATGTTAAGTGTTCAAAGACAACAGAATCTCAAACATTTGACGATCGCACAAAGCCTACTGTATTCTAACATTCCCCTTGCACCTATAAGGAAATAAGCAATAAGATAATTTGTACAAATGTTTATTTCAACTAACAAGAAAGAAGATATAGGAATAAGAGTTTGTAAGAATGGTTAGTTCAAGAGTAGAGATAGTCATGCGAGTGCAACATCAGATTTTTTATATTACGGTTTAACAACACCATTTTTTTTATAGATTAGAGGTATTATGATTTCCCTCTTTGCTCTATGGTACTGTGACAAATGACAAGTCCAGTTACCTTTTTCTATCACTTTATTTATCTTCAAAAACCGCATCATAAAAACACAGTTCTCTTTTTTATCGTTAATAAAATTTACAGTTTTCGTGACCTTATAACTCAGAGATTTCCTGGCTTCGACGATACACTCACTAAAACTGCTCTGTCCGAGTTCTCTCTTTTTGACATACCAGGCGATTCTCCAGAAAAACATTTTCTAGAGAGTTACTGTAAACAAGCCGACATCGGCCTCTATCCCGGCCTGCTCTATTGTTACCTTCTTTACCGACCGCGCAGTGGTATGAGGTACTCGATCTCGGTTCTTCGTGAGTAGCGGCTGCTGGCTAGCGTTATATCCTCGTATATTCTACGAGTATCTTTCTACACATTTTCAAATTAACTGTTCTCTTAAAATAAACTTTTCTGTCCCTTGCAAAAGCAAATATGGCTTGGATGCTTGCTTAAAGGAAACAGTACACTCTGTGAACACTTGTACAAACCATTCCTGCGTAAGCTTCAAGCTAATGTGTGCAGAAATGGTTTTATTAGATAATTCATTGTACAGAATTATTACAAAAGCTGTAGGCGAGTTAGAAGTCCTATGAAAGTAAACCTATGTGCAATATGGACATAAATTTTTCTGTGTTATGTTGGGAAACTCTGAAAGTTTGCATTGGTAGTGTTAGATGACATGACAACTTCGATAAAGTAAAAAAAGGTAACAGAAGAGGCGTCCAAGTGTCGATGCAGATACCTTTTTCACCCAGGGTATAAAAACATATATCTCTGGTGAACTGTGATGTCGAATTTTTTTAAATATAATGTAATATTTCCGCTAGCGTTGATAGGTATTTGCTAGATAAAGTAAAAATAAAGAAAGAATAAAAAGGTATAACTTTTTAGCTTTTATTTTATTAAGAACCTCATTTATTATAATTACTCGTAAAGGTTTAATTAGTTTTTATTTCGCCATAATTATAACGTACTTCAGGTGAAACGCGAAGAAAGGCTGGAGTTATTTAAGTCAGTGAATCAAGCTTTATAATAAACACTATTGAAGTTCTGTGCAATATTAATCATCAGACCTTATCTTTCCAAAAGGTAAATGTAATTTAATTATTCTGCTGTTCTAAATACGAATGGAAACCTGTTCATTACACTAAATGTATCCTTTATTATGATAACACTGATTGGTTTTCATTGCTGTATTTTGTTAAATACTAGTGGTCTGAGCAAATGCTGCAACCAAATTGATAACCTGATTGCTTTCATTAATAATTATGCTTTAATCAACATAACCGTGTAGCAATAGAACTGAATTGCACAACTGTTGT
Organism: Tenodera sinensis; assembly: GCA_030765045.1. Taxonomy (NCBI): domain Eukaryota; kingdom Metazoa; phylum Arthropoda; class Insecta; order Mantodea; family Mantidae; genus Tenodera; species Tenodera sinensis. Next base: position 159,050,602 of record CM060967.1, on the reverse strand, counting down.
GACAAAGATGAAGTGAAAATCCCGGAAGCCTCTGGTCCACTGAAACCAATTTTCTCTTTCGCAGTCTGGCTTCGTTCTTGAGGGAACCAAAATGAAGTATATCCACAAAAACGACAATATCCCTTAAATATTTTAGTGACATTTTACGCCAGGCTTACACTTAAAAGGAAATTATTAAGCCTAAGTTTTAGAGTACGTCCAAGGCAATTGTCAGTTATGAGGACTGAGTAGAACTTAAGAAAACTTCAGTGATGTCAGCCCTAATGCGATTTAAGGGGACACTCTGGAACCAAAATGGCCAAAAATTCGATTTTTTCAGAAAACATTTTTTAAAGAAATTTTGCCTTCAACGTGTCCAGAACACGGCCATTAAATAGTATGTGTCAAATTCACCTGGAAATTGGTGTATTTAAAATGTATTTAGACTCTTGCAACATTTCCACTAAGTGTGTTCCAAAACTTTAAACAGCTTTTTCTCCATATAACAATTTTTGTGCTTTGGGGTAAACTTTTTTGCAGTAAATATTGATGGATAAAGTTGAAATTTTCAGTATGTGTAAAATATAACTTGTTAAAGAAAACTGTGCATTGGTTTGTTGATCACACTCATACATAAAGTATGTGCTTTTTTTTTTCTTTGTAATTATTAGTAATATTTATTTTTATTCTATTCTAAATTAAAAAAAACTCATATTTCTAATAAATATTAATAATTTGGAAAACTAATGCACAGTTTTATTGCATAGCCTTAGAAAAGCTAGCATACCAAATTTCAGGCCTCTAATTTAATTCTAAACTGCAAAAAGTATAATTTTTATTAGTATTCAATCCTTTCCAAAAGCATAATAAAAAAATTTAGTTTAAAAACTGTTTAATATAGAGCAGTGAAACTTATACCAACAATATATCATGGCAAGTGCAACTTAATCTAAAATGTTCATTAAAATTGGTTAATTAGGGAAGAAAGTCCATTTGGTACCCGAGTGTCGCCTTAAACCACAGACATCATCTTCAACACACCATATCTTAACGACCTTCAAATATAAAAATATAACGTTGAATATCAATCTAGTAAAATGTTCTATATTATTACATTGTTTGTTAAAAACTAATGTAGCCGCGATATGAACAAGTTGTGGAAGCGATTTAAAATATAAATAAATAAAAATTCGTTAAAGCCATCATATTACTTTTCATCTGTATAAACGTAGTTTACAGATAGTTGCTGAAATTCAGTAATTGAACCCGTATAGCTAAATGCTCAGAATAATTTAGGAAATACAGATTAAATTGTTATTATTATTATTATTATTATTATTATTATTATTATTATTATTATTATTATTATTATTATTATTATTATTACTACTATTATTATTATCATCATCATCATCTACTATGGATGCCTGCTTTAATAAAAGTCTACTACACTTAAACTCAGTTATTCGCAGTTTTAATAACTATAAAAAAATAGAAATCACAACTTGCGCAAAACTTGGCCGGCAGACGCCCGGTCCATCTTCCAGTCACACATGCATGGACGTCAAATAAATCTCAAATCGCATTAACAATTATAAACACAAAACATACCCTATCACAGAAAATGTTGGAAATGTCGTCAATCCGCATCAATACACGTACGGCATCTTCTGAGGAAATGTTCATTCCACGCTTCTGAAATAGCGTTTATTTCCTTCCTGGTATTTTGTTTTAATTTTGTCTTGTGCAAGGCGCCTATGAGATTTTCGAGATGACCGTTCTAAGCTTTCCCTGTTTTCGTCTAATTTCTGTTCCGCAAGCACACGCCGCTTTACCTTTTCTTTCTTATCACGATTATTTACACGCAAACGAACCGTGTCCACTCAGAACACGCACGCCAACAAATTTAGTTTCAAATTGCCTTACAACTTCGCTACAAGATGATGTAAGCACTTATATATCGCAAATAAATACTCTTTTTTGCACTGTATACTGCAATCGATTCATTCTAAAAACACTTCAAGCAAAACTAAACACTTCTAAAGACTCCTAATATTATTCACGTTTGAACTGGATTAGAACGACACAAAACACATATCTAACAAAAGTAGGACTGATGCGCGCGTGCTGAATGTAGTGCACCTGTCGCCCAAGTTTTGTAGTAAACTTTACTATAAAATTAATAGTACATCAACTGTTCACAAATGACGCCTAGTTTTAGAAGTGCCTCATGTTTCTTAAATTTGGACTAGTACACAGAGCACAAGTAGTAATAGACATCAAATTTCTGATGGTCTGTATAGGCATTTATAGGGCATGTCTTCTGATATCGGTCTCCACCAGTTTGAAAGGGGACACGTTACCCCCTCTCCCTTCCAGTTGAGGGAGGTGGCTATACCTACTCGTAATTAGCCAATAAGTTGACAACACCAGGAAAGATGTGCTCTATTGGTTCGATGCAGAACACAAGGTGTGATATATGACAGTATCAGCCAAGAAAATAAAAGCATCGCGTAATAAGGTACCCTACAAACGGTAGGGAATGAGGTGTCACAAGAAGCCAGTGATGATTTCTTTCCGTGCTCTCTGTACATCACCGTTCTCTATTATTTACGAACTACTCTAGAGAAAAATAACGGTGGAAATAGCACAAACAGATAATGAATAATTATTAACCTTCAACCACAATTGGGTGATTTTTTTTTCTGCTGGCGAAAAATGAAATTGGCTATATATGAGCACCCATTCATAATACGTTAACAACTGAACCCCGTAATACTACCACTCAATGGGAATCGAACCTGGACCTCCCGGCTACGCTACCATCATGCTAAGAAGACGTCAATGTCTTCAGTATGGCAATACATTAATCTTTTACTTTAAAATGTGTTACTGCAAATGTGAAAATTTAGAAATGTTTAGTACTTTATGTATTAGACAAAATACAATATTTTGTAATTCATTTCACATAATGTAGAGTTGTGTAGACGATCGTTTTATGTTTCGTACACTAATTGAAACAATACGATATTAAGCTTTTAAGGTTAACTGTGATCAATTTTGTATGGAACAATATTTCTGAAAGCCAAATCAATAGGTAACCAGTTTTAAGGACTCACAATATAAGTCTCCTAGATGAAACACTGTTTTTAAACTCCACAGTTTTTATTGAACTAGAGAGAGAGCTAAACCAAGGGCCATTATTTTAAATTCAATCTAGAATTTGTTTGATCAGTTAGGCTACGGTGCTTATCTGGTTCTATTACTGGGCTTTCGTATATCTGGATATTATTTAGGTAACGTAGTTTTATCTCATTAACCAAGTTCTCCTTTCATAGAAGTCACAGCTGCAGTAATAAAATGCGAAAGCAATGCATGTCTGAAACAATACTATGTTTTGAAGCTTATTCCGTATAGAAATAGAAATTGTGTCCATTGCCTCACAGGCTGGTTTTGCATTTCAATTAATTTATATTGTAAACTACCAGTTTTTAATTAAAGTTCTGAAGTCTACTGAAACTAATTTTCATTCAACGGCAAACAGGAGCAGCAAAAAGAAAACTAATGTGGAATTTTTCTACTCATATATCCATATTTTACTCCACAGACATGAAATTGCAAATTTAAGTATGTTATTGTAACGAAACTCCAGCAACAAGGTGCAAGGTGTGTTGTCATCTAATCTAACGTTCTACTAGGAGTATGTTCTGTTCTTTGACTGAGGTCAGTATAACTATAATATTTTTAATGACTTCTTGTAGTTAAGTTATTAGCTTGGCTTAATTAGGCTGTAGAATAGAAGAAGATACTTCCAAAAGAAGTCCAAAAGCAGGATTCAAGAATTATTTCTAACTTTTTTTCCCTTCTTTTAGCCTACCAGGGAAATGGTTTCTTTTCTTCTAGAGTTAGGCATAAGAAAAATTTATGGTGCAAAAAATTTCAGGTAATGGTTATAAATGTTAAACCTCAGTTATATTTTTACATAGTATAACTGGTATTCAATAATACATTTGCCAGTCGTCACTGTGTCTGGGTGTGACTGTAAATTTAGTGGGATCAGTCCTTGCACCAGATTGTCGATTGTTGATGCTGTCAGGAAGATTATCTCGTCACCGTGTGGACGCCAGACAAATAGAAATTCATTTATGAGTTATAGCATTAATATAATTAATATTTAGTTAAAGCCTTAACTTAAAATTAGTTTCTAACCAGCATTACCTTGTGTAATGTGAGGTTATGGTATGCAATATCAAACAAATTTCATCAACCGGTTTTCTTTTATTCCTGGCAACACTTTCACCAACAATGGTATTTTAAACTGTCACAATTTGGTGCACGGATAGATTACAATTCTCAACGGTGCCACGAACACCATGCCCATTTCAACAGTAGCCAAGTATATTTAATTAATTATGCTGTGGTATTTTAGGATACCATTGTCCCGGATCGGTCCATTTTGAAGGACCTAAACACTAGTCAGGGAAAAGCAACTGTGAGCAAACTGCACTCTCTGAAATTATATTGAAAACATTTTAAGCCTAAATTAACCTCATAAGAAATCAGCCAAGACTAAACTGAGAACTAATAACAGTAATAAAATAGTTCAGTGGATTCAGAGGTAGTTTTATACCTCGACACCTCCAAAGCGTGGCACTGTTGTATTAATTTTTCCTTGCGTTTTGTTTTGTTTATTTTTAGTTAACACATTTGCCTCTGAAGCTTAAAGCAAAGGAAAGAGGATTAATATAATCTTTATACCTTCCAGTGCTTAATGCCCATTAAAATAGATTGCTTTTATTAGGAGGGGCTCTTGCAGAAAATCCGATCGAAAGAGATCAAATGTGTTGTTATAATCCGCCCAAGTCCTGGATGGTTAAAATGCATCAGTGGGTACATACATAGGTGTGATTTAACTAGCGCATTGTTTAACTTTGCTCCGCTGGTATTTTCGGGATTGTCTCATAACTGTTGATCAGTGTTAGGTGAGCTCAATGCCGTATCCTTAAAAGATGCTCAACATAAATTGCAACCGACTTCACGTTTTTGAGTTATGCTGTTTACACACACATGCACGCATATTTTTACAAAAAGCTCTTTTGTTTACTTTTTCTACTGGCAAGTAGAGGAAGTATTGTATTTCATCCAAAAATTCGATGTCGAGATTTCACCGGAAATACATGTTTTAAGACCCCCTGAATAAAAAAAAAACATTTCTAGAAAAAGGTCTGTGTGTGTATGTGTGTGTGTGTGTGTGTGTGTGTGTGTGTGTGTGTGTGTGTGTGTGTGTATGTATGTATGTATGTATGTATGTATGTGTCTATGTGTGAGTGTGGACAGCATAACTCAAAAACGAAAAGTTGGTGAAAGACCAAAGTAAGTATTTAAGTTTAGTGTCTTTCAAGGATGCAACACGAAGATTTTGAAGAAAATAGCCCCACCCTACACTACCCTTTACATGGAAGATTTTTCGAAAATTTTGATTTTCTTGAAAATGGCTCTAACGATTTTGATTAAAATGTCATATGTTTGAGATAGTTTTATGACGAATGAAATGTATATCTTGAATTTTCTGGCTATAGCTCCTGTAACGTATTTACTCTGGATGACTTTTGCATAACTGGTAAACCGTTAGAGATAGACCAAATTATACTATACAAAAAATGTAGATCTTGCTAAAATACACAATTTATGTCTCGATAAATTTTCTTGTAGGGTAAAGCATTTCGGAGATATTCCTTGTTATGTGTGTGAGTTTCGGAAAACTTAGAACTTTAACGAAATGACGTTGTTCATTTTTTTGTATGTTAATCGTGCAAAGAGAACGGGATCTCAAAGCTTTAAAAGATTTGACTATCGCTCAAAGCCTACTGTATTCTAATGTTCTCCTTGCACCTACAAGGAAATAAGCAATAAGATAATTTGTACAAATGTGTATCTCAACTAACACGAAGAAGATATAGGAATAAGAGTTTGTTAGAATTGTTAGTAATGAGTAGATAAAGTCATATGAGTACAACACATCAGATTTTTAAAGTGCATTTCCCCTGAAACTTTGGTAACCATTTTGTGGGTAGAATCCAATACCTTTTCTATCTGCTATGTGCACAGTAGAGAAAGTAAAAGGGAGGAAGATAAGCAAATATATAAATAAACTTTTCACTCACGAGACATTTGAATAGCTAAACAGAGTTAATCCATTATAATGAATAAACCATATCAGCAAAATTATTATGGAAATCGGTTCATAGTGATGGAAGAACTGAAAATGATAAACAGAGGGAATTAGTTGCAGTTTATCTTTACAATAATTAATAATAAGCTGCAAAACAGCAGTAAAAATGTAATTTAAAATAGTTTTAAGCTTCTAGCCTACTAGTAACTTTCTAAATATTGAGTACTGCCACGACAGGCATATATTTAATTGTTTAAGTATCGTGATGCATCAAAATATTCTATCCTTGCTCTAAGAAAATGAATAATCAAAGAGGTAACACAGGAGGAGATATAATGTGCATTATACGTTACTCAAGAGTAGGTCTGAAGATACAGATCAAAGCAAACTTGAACGGTGAAGATTTCATTTTTTCTGCTGGAGGCAGCAGCATTTTCTGCTACGCTTCACTTCTGAATAAACATCAGTGCTAATGCAATCTTCCGTGCGTGGTTCGCAAAGGTACAAAGTCCCGAGGGAGAATCTGCATGCCATTTAGACATTGCCTCCGTAATGCAGTTAGCAGGCTACCGCGACACTTACAAAAAAGAACAAAGAACAAGTATTCAAATGTTATGTAAAATGGTAACCCGGTATCCATTACGTGCTTGCTTTTAGCGAACATGGTGAGCTTTGTGTTTGAATCTCAGATTAGACCAGTTTGTATGTGACTATGGATATGATATTTGTGAAAGGATGTTTACTTTACTTCTGGCAAAACTCACAGCTCACCGTGATGTTTTCCTTTCAACTGATCCACAGGAATTTCGCTTTCCTTTTATTTATACAGTTCACGATTAAAAATTACATCATATGCACCTTATCTATTTGTTCCCAAACATAAGATAGACATTTCTGAAACATTCGCGATCCTATTTTACTTATTTACCTAATTTTAAGCAGATAATTTGAAACGTTGATTGGTTATTTTACAAGTATTTTCTTGACTGTCTAATCAATACATAATACAAAGGCAAGGTTCAAGCCGGCCTTCGTAGCCGTGGCAACAAATTGTGTGTGTGTGTGTGTGTGTGTGTGTGTGTGTGTGTGTGTGAGTGTGTGTGTGTGTGTGTGTGTGTGTGTGTGTGTGTGTGTGTGTGTGTGTGTGTGTGCGCGCGCGCATGTGAATTTCATAAAATACATCATTCGGATGTCCTTGAAGATCGAAGGCCAAAGGCCAAAAGAAAAACAGGTAGGCTCATAGCAATCTATTTTTAAGAAATTATTATTTGTCGCCTGCTCTTATCAACAACATATGCTGTATTACAATAGAACTGCCTGATTGAAATGTTCTTCTCCATCTACGGTGTTACGCCTAAGGCTTTTCCATCTCCAAATCCATCCTCGATCTTCCAACATTTCAATGTCCTCCTTTGGTATTCAAAAATGGTTTATTCATACGACCACTATTATTTATTCTAAGGAAGTGGTGCCAGTTTTGTTTCTGATTTTATAGTCTTTCGGCAAGCTTGAACATGTTTCATTGTTGACGTGTCTTCATTTCTTTTATTATCAAACAACTGAAGACCAGCAGCACTTTGAAGGAGCTTCTTATTGGCTTCCATTTTCCTTGTAGCTGATTGGTTCTATGAGCGATTTTCAGAGCCATATGTTAATATGGGACCTTTAATTGTGCATTTTCCCAAATCTTTTGCAATCTACTCAAGTCTTGTTCTTCCAAGCACGATACTTCGTCAGCCCAAATAATTGCATGATGTGTTCTGTTCAAAAAATATCCCGATTTAAAACAATTTTGTATATTATAAGTCCCATTTGTTTAGAACTTTTTTTCATTTTATTAGAGGAAAACTTTAAACTGTATACAGGATGGAAGGGAAGTCATATGTGCTTCATAGAAGCATTACAAACAAAAAAGTATAATGGCATTTTGTTCTTTGATCAGCCGATTTCGAAGAATAAATGGTTTTTGATCCAACTTGGATGCGTAATTCCATAGGAGTTGTGACATAGCTTCGGTAATGCAACATCACATAGGGTTTCGAAATAATTAATCACTTAAAAGATGTGAAGGAGTACTCCAAGCAGCTTTTTCACACGTGCAATAAGTCGACAACGTTGCGTTGAGGTTGGTCAGGGAATTGAGCTGGTTTGTGGATGTAAACAGATCTGGCACTTTCACTTTAATTTTTAGGTGCTAACGCTTGTGATTGGCCTACACTCGCGCAGTAAACACAGAAGGACAAGGTAAGGTATTTGTGTTCTCAGGAAGCACCGTTAACGTGTTTGTTTGTGTACTGAGCTAGGGAAAGTGACACTCACATAATCTGCAGTGTTGCCAGCTTGTTTTCGAGAAAACTAAAATATCTCCGTAGGAAATGGTCAGAGACAAAAACTTAAGATACAAAATATGTTCCAAATATCGAGATCTATCACTGGTTTAAATTAATGTAATGACTTCTCTTCCACCTGGTATATCTACTAGATATAAAACTGAATTTGGTGGACTATATGTAGTTCATTCTGCTATTCTGCAGTCAAATTTATTCCACTGAAGAGTATAGTATTCAATAACGTTTTCACTATATGTATACAGTTATTTCATTTTGTAATTCTATGATGCTTGTTATGGTGTTACAGATAAGTGAAGACTTGCTTAAACATTTCAGTTGGGTATTTTGCATCATTTGACCTTTAAGCTGGAGCTTTGAGGACAGAAGTTGACTACTACAGTATAACAGGTCGATTATTCCCCCTAATGGGCTACAGACCCCATCAAGATGATAATTAACCTGAAAGCAATGAATTCTCCTACAAGCCTAGTCATTACTAGTAGGCAATACTCATATATGGAGTAATACAGCACAATGTATGTTTAGAATGTGAGCTTTTCAGAGTTCCGCATTCTTTATAAACGTTTTGTTCGGTTGAATATTCTAAAAATATAACATACTTAAAATATTAAACCAATCCAGTTCAATGACTACAACTGCATAGCCAAAAAACTCCGTTACTTCAGTGAATATGAGAAGAATTTGCGATAGATAATGGAACGTTTAATTGATTTTTTTTTTTTCATTTGGGTTACTATTTATTACTGCTACTACAAATACACAATTTTCTTCTCGTTGCCAACACAATTTATCACACTTGTTCTTCTGATATCTTTCTCAGTATTTCAATGTCTTTCTCCACTTTCACTGTCTCTTATGTCTTTACTATTGCGATACAATCACTCGACGACACATACGTACTCACTGACAGGCTGGCCGACTCACTCTCGTAACCAAAAACTAACTAAACTAACTCTGACTCACTCACTCACTCGGCTGCTACTGCCTGTACCTGTCCTATTTATACTGGAGCTGGCGTCACGTGACCTTCGAGAACCCTCCATACATACGTGCAACGATGACTCAGTGGAATTAACTGGAAGCTTCTGGATACTACGGTGTTATCGCGCTGTTCGATCGCGCACTCACAGTCACTAGTTTTGGACCTTTTCTTTATGTCTTATCGCCATTATTACGGCCACGTACACACATTCGGGCACCTCTCGTCCGTATATTATTAACGACCAATGTCACAATATATTACAGACTATTTAAATAACGTGGGTACACCAAGTCGTCTACAGCATTTGCAAACTCCGCTTCCATTGTATGTGTCCATGTGATGTAAGTACAAGAAAATAAACCTGTTCTCTTTGGATGGCCAAGAGATTAAAAAAGCACAGAGTAACGACTTCCTCTTTGAGAAAAGTTGTTTTTAAAAATTCAAACCAATAATAGAGAACATCTTGAAAATTGCTATTTTTACACAAAAAGAAGCTATATTTGGCATACATTGTGCATGTTAACGATTTTTGGAGGGGGAGGTTACAGTAGCGTCAACATTTTCACGAAGTTTGGAAATCATGTGTCAGTATAAATAGGCGGTATTGTTAAATTGGGTACATTTAATATTCTGGTAAAAGTGATCTTCCAAACATTTGTTAGGAATTCACAAGCAGAGAGAGTCTATAGCAGCCAGAATGTTTGCAAGCTACTGTCTAAATCACGTGAATATTGATCGGTGGTTCCGTTCTTCCCATGTAATTACATTTACTGAAGAAAGCGGCTACAAGCGAGGAGAAAATCGGAAACTGTGCTTCCTCCATCAGGAATAGCGTTTAATGTAGAAAGTTTCTCGTGAGAAGGCTGAGGTAAAAGCCATTATCGCGTCTCCAGCATCAGAGTAGTGACAGCTGCAACGCCGTTGTCCAATAATTGCACGTTTCTTGTTATCGGCTTGCACCAGAACTCCAAACCGAAGTAGTTCAATACATTGTGTGTCAAAATCAGTGATTCATATAGCAGCCATAGCGTTGAATTTTTCAAAGTATCTAATTCAGCTTTTCAAAATTCTTATATCCTTAAATGTGTATTTACAGACAATCCAGATATTCTTAGATTAAATTAGAAAGCACTGTGAAAGTTGGCTTTCGCCAGGAAAGGCCCCCATTAGCAAAGGTCAATCAATTGATGCATAGTTGACTAACTCAAAAAACAAACATGTGAGAACTGCGGATGTCCGAGCGCATGTTTTACATGGAACCGTGTGAGTGAGATTGTAAATATTTACATAGTTTGGCCTGGAGTACCAGGGGCACGGGAAACAAATTAATTACATTCATGTCATACAGTTAATGTAGTTCCAATGATTTTACAACGATATGGAAATGTGAACAGGCAACTACAGAGTTCATAAGCATTGTTTACAAGCTAGATAGTGTAATTCATTACCATACAGTATGCATACGAAACAAAATATGATATGCTCTCCATTGCTTTGAGACCATGATTTAATTTAAAGATGACAAAATATTAGAAGAGGTACATACCTTATAACTAGGGCCCGGATTTTTAGGATTTAACCTATTTTTTTCCTTGGCATTTAATTAACTAATTTCAAGACATATGTTTATTTCGCACATTCTGAAGCAGAATATGACTTTCATTGCACCTAAAAATGCCTAGTTGGAGGGTTGAGACCTAAAATAACCTAAATAGCTGATTTTCCTTACTCAAATTATGTCAGTTTTCCTTGGAAATCTATTGGATAAATATTATTTCTACCACTAGAAGCATTAGAGCTGAGATAATTCAGCATAATACCGCTAAGATGCAGCACATCCATTGCACATGTGACATCTGGTGACTCTTTGAGGCAGTAAGCAGGTCAGGAGCACAGATTGGTAAGGAGGAGCTTGAAGTTTTAAGAAGAGAGTTCAACAAGTAGGGTGTTTGGTGAATCGTTGCTGCAATACTTTTAACTTGAATTGTTATATAGTTGAACAATGCCTAAATCGCACTTACTGAGACAATGGATTGCTACAGATCCCAACTTTACTACAGATGGTCCAGTAGTCTTTCGTCAGGCATGCTCAAAATAAGTAAGTTTCTTGTAAATAACCTAAATACTGCATGCATTATCTTATTGAAGTGTATTTAGGATCTGTATTTTTAATTTCAGGTTAAATGTGAGAAGAAATCCCATATTGAGCAGCACAAATCTGCAGTTTTAAATATTGCTAGTTTTGGTAGGAGAAATAAGCGTCTGCGTACTGATGCTGCTGGACTTATTTCTACTACAGTTGGCAAACCTGAAGCTAGCTTTAAGGTTCACCTCTGCCAGGCGTTGGTATCTGCAAACGTCCCATAGAACGTGCTAACGAACCCGACCATGAAAAAATTTTAGAAGAGATCAGTGGCCGCATTATACCTAAAGGATCCACTGTAAGGAATAATTATTTATTTTGGTTCCTGTTTACCAGAACACACTACATGAAATAAGAAAATATATAGGGGATCACTATATCTGGTGTTCTGTTGATAAGACAACTAATAGTTACGGTCGCTTCATTGTGAATGTGGTAGCAGGGAAGCTGGAGCCAAAAGAACCAGGTAGCCCTCATCTAATTCTTTGTAAAGAAATAGAAAAAAACTAACAATAGCACAACAGCCTGTGCAGTGAGGTACGCCTTACGCATATTGTGGCCAGATAGTAAGTTCTTCTTGTTAGTGCTCCTTACATGTTGAAGGCAGGGGAAGTTCTAGTCCTTCTATGCAAGCATGCTGCATGTTTACTTGGCTCATGGCCTACACCGCCTTGCGGAGGAGGTTAGAAGCCATTTTGATGATTTGAACAGCGTGATATCTTCGGCCAAGAAGGTTTTCTGGAAAATCCCAATACATAAACAGTTATTCAAAGAGAAGTTACCGACAACTCCTCTTCCACCTGAGCCGATACTTACCGGCTGGGGAACTTGGCTGTCTGCTGTCTTTTAGTGTGCTGAGCACCTAAATGGCATTAAAAGTATAGTAAACGACTTTGATGAAACGGACGCTTCCTGCATCGCCAAGGCCAAGAAATCGATCAAGGCTCCTACCATCGTCGTTTCCCTTGCGTACATTAAGGAGCATTTTTATTGTATTCCAGAAGCTATCATTGCATTGGAAAGCACAACCCTTCCACTCAAAACTGCTATGGATATCTTCGACAGTGTTTCCAGAAAAGAAACACCTGGACCAGTGGGAATTGCATGTTCTTCAAAGCTGCGGAGAATTATTCAATGTAATCCTGGGTTTAATGATGTGAAAGTCATCTCTTCAATACTGCAGGATGAAAAGTACATCGGAGAAATTTCCTAGAACCTGCAGCATTAGCATCAATGACCTACGCTCCTAGGACAACATATTTCGTTGAAAGAACTTTTTCTTCATGCAAGAATGTGTTAGGTGATAATAGAAAGTCGTTCACACCAGAAAATGTGGGTATGTATGCAGTTATATACAGCAATGCCAAAAAATAATCAATAAAAGAGACAGTAAAATGGATTATCTGTATGCTGTATGATTTATATCTCATTAAAGTAAGCAAACCAGGAAATTATTTGTACCACTATTGATCCGCAAAGCTAAAACCTAAAGAAAAGCCTATTTTAGGTATGTGAAAAACCTGAACTGAAGGTTTATAGGAACTAAAAATCCGGGCCCTACTTATAACCTATGAAAAATAAACTTTTGTATTATTGTATGTTCTGAAAATTTGCCGTAGAAATATTAAGGAAATGTGTGTATAGATCTAAGTGAATGCTTTTTAAAATAATCTTACTTCGAACAAATTTTACTTCAACTGGTATTTTATAAATATATACATTTGTACTTTCCATACTACGATAGTAAGTAGAGGAAGTATTGTATTCGAGCCAAAATTTTGATCTCGAGATTTCACCGGAAATATAAGTTTTGAGGTCCCCTGAGAAAATGTCTGTGTGTGTGCCTCTGAACAGTATAAATCAAAAGAGAAACGTCGGTTTAAAACCAAAGTTGGTGTTTAAGTTTAACATCTTTCAGGGGCGCGGCCAATAGATTTTGAAGAAAATTCCTACACCCTAAACTACCCTTTACATGAAACGTTTTTCCAAAGTTTTGGTTGTCTCAGAAATGGCTAACGACGTTGATATTTTAATGGTAAATGAATTGTATATTTTGAATTTCCCGGCTTTAGCCTATATAGCCCTGTTTAATCTTGATTATTTTTACATAACTGATAAATCGTAAGAGATAGACAAATCTTGCTATATAAACACAAGTTATGTCTGAATGCATTTTTTATGGAATGAACCATTTCGGAGATATTGCTTGTTATTTGTATGAGTCTTACAGTACTTAAAATTTTCTCAAATGGAAGGTTGTTATTCACTTTATCTCTTGGTGGTGCAAAGAGAACTGGACCTGAAAGCTTTAAAGGATTTGACTATCACTCAAAGCCTACTGTATTCCCCTTTGCACCTACAAGAAAATCAGCAACAAGGTAACTTCTGCAAATGCTTATCTCGACTAAGATGAAGATGAGTCATGTGATGCAACCATCAGATTTTTCCTGAAACTATTTATTACATAAGATTCCATGACATCGATTTCCTTTCAATTTTTCAGTTTGATTACTAACTGTGCCGAGGGAGATGGCGTCATGGTAACGTGAGAGGCTTGCATTCCGGAAATTCCGGGTTCAAAGCTCCAGGCCAAACCAAGGTTTTATTGTGATTTACCTCGGTCACTCGGAGGATGTTGGGTTTTTTATCATTCCTTTCATTTCATTTTTCTTCACCACCATACTAGGCATTGAGCTGATAATCCACCCATATAGATATCGATCTATATGTTTGCCTCTAAAGTTTGCTTCGACTGATCCAATATCATTGGCGTGTAAGTACTCCAAAGTCTAATTTCTAAACCTATTTGAGTGGATTTTCAACCCTAAGTACGAGTATTTTATTCATCTATATACGAGATTTTAATGCACGGGGTACACTCAGCCTGGTTAGATCCCTTGAGGAGATACTTTTTCAGCCGCTAAGTTGTCGTTTTTTTTCTCTCTTTCTTTTGTGAGGACATACAAATATCATGGAATATCAAAGCCATCGCATATTGGTTTTCGATTAAGAGATTTAAATATAGCTTTGGGGTTTAGCCTAGTCTATCGTCTCTGTACAACAATGAAATATGTAATGAAATCAGTTGTACAAATATGTTTATCCAATAATGTAGAGCAGAGAGAAGAATCAGTTTTTCTAGGCAGAGTTTGTTCTCAAACTTTCGAAACTTCTTGTAGTGTGTAAACTTACGGGCAAATTGATATTAGGAGTATCGCCCTAAGACAAAGAATTACTCTCAGGTCATTGAGATAGAACAATCTACATGTAGGTAAATAATTGTCCACTTCAACTCGTTTGTTGCACCTGGTGCTTTCAGTGTCCATCTTTAGGGAGATATTTTCCGAAAATACCCGACAGTAAAATTTGATGTAGGAAATGGTTTTGGTGTATTAACTGATAGGGGCTTTATTCAGAACATAACCCTGTTATCGCAACCCCAACGCCGCAAACTGCCTTCCCCCATCATCATGGAAACGTTTCCAATCATAGGATGTGTTACCGTAACAAATGCAAATTCAGTTTCAAATTCGTTCAGTATCGCTTATTGCATCTGCACGGAACTGGCAACTGTCTATTGTAGCACTAATCTCTCTCAAACTAGTTCCAAACATATGGGACAGGAGTAGGAGGCCATGTAACGGAGGGAAATTCATATGTGATTATACAGTAACAATTGACATATCACAATCCTCACACTAGTGTTACAAAATGACAAAGCTCAGTTACTTTTTCTGGTAATTGTACTTTTCTTCTAAAACCTAAGTACGAAACCACAGTTCTGTTTTTGATAACGGTTCTTTGTGATATTGCAGCTCACAGCCGTTCAGTCCTTCTGTCTTACAGTTCCGTCTAACATGGGCAAAAATGGTTCAAAAGGCCCACTCTACTGAAACATACTCTTGCCATCCCTCCCCTTCGGTACTGTTTACGCCTCACTCAGTGGCGAGTATGGCTTCGTCGGGACGTTTGTTTCATGAAGAGTGGTAGAGATTTTGTTGTAAGCTACAAAAACAAGAAAGTTTTCTGTTTAATATGCTGATTTCAATTTGCAAATATAAAGCGTTATAATTTCAAACACCACTTTGATCAGTAGCGTAAATCAAACTTCGGTAACCTTACAGGTATTTATTTCAAATTTCAAAATGTACTTCCTCGTATTTGTAAACACAAAAGCGATGATATGGTTCCACTTTTTAGGGGTTTAGTTTCTTATTAGTTGATTTAATATAAGCTATTGTATTTTGTGTTCTGAAGATGGCACGTAATATTGAGTTTAAAACCAAACAGTTTATTATTTTCACCAAATGGTTTTAAAATATTTTAAACCTAAATAGCAATGAAACTTCCCTACTTTATTTATTGTGAAAGTGAAACATTTAGTGTGTTAATCATAAGGTAACGTAAGAATATTATGTGGATAAGATAAAGGGCGGTTATAAACTTGAAGATTATGTAATTTTCCTAACCACAGTAGGTGGCTGCAATAATTATTGTATGCAAAATATATTTAATATAAACAAAATGGTTAATAACAGCGTAATAGTAAATAGTTAATTATTGCAAAACTCACACAAATAACAAGGAATGTCTCCTAAATGTTCACTCCCAGTATGTGTGTGTGTGTGTGTGTTTGTGTGTGTGTGTGTGTGTGTCTGTGTGTGTTTAGACGAAATCTATATTTTTGTACAGTAAGATTTGGTCTATCTCTTACGGTTTACAAGTATACAAAACTCAACTACGTGGGCTATATCCTGAAAATTCAAAATATACGTTTCACTTGCCATAAAATAAACTTAAACACGTAGCATTTTGATCAAAATCGTTAGAGCTATTTTCTAGAAAATTAAAACTTTCGAAAAATTTCCCACGTAAAGGATAGTTTAGGATAGAGGAATTTTCTTTTTAACCGACTTTTCGTTTTTGAGTTATGCTATACACGCACACACACAAAACACACACACAAACACACACAAAACACATACACATACACACACTTGCACACGCGGCTGCCCTTTCCTAAAAGGCTTCTTTTGGATTCGGGGTCCTCATAACTTATTTCCGGGAAATCTTGACATCAAACTTTTGGGAGGTGTGCAACTACTTTTCGACGTAATAGGTATATCGTAGCTAATTAAAAATGTCGATTGTACCTAGCTCATCTACAGGAGTCATGCTCAAGCACTGCTACTTAAAACAGCTACTTAAGACCCTGTTAAATAAATATGTAGAAACTCTCTAAAGAAAGAACAGAGATAAAAACAACGAACTGTGACCCCTGCGGCGGGGCACGACAAAAGGCGGTCGGGACCAAGCTTCTCCACATCACTCACGCGAGCAAACACGTGACTAATAACAATCAAGTGACAACACAAAGGGTTTTCTAGAGCCTTCGAGAACTGTACGGCAGCCGGCGTGTTTGTATAAGTTCCAGAAATGACCGTGTGACGTTATTCCCGATATATAGGGGGCGAGGAACCAGGAAACAGGGAGAAAGAGTTACAGACATGAGTCGGTCAGTGTGTCAGCAGCTCTCTCTCTCTCTCTCTCTCTCTCTCTCTGTGTGTGTGTGTGTGTGTGTGTGTGTGTGTGTGTGTGTGTGTGTATGGTACTATTGTGAAAGGTACGTCGCATCGAAATGAAGAAGTTTTAACGAGCGTCGAGTGATTTTAAGGCAATCGATATTTTCCATTATTGACCCTTCGTTTCAACATTTGATATGCTCAATAATAATTAAAGTAGGAAATAAAAACAGTTTGAGAATGTAAACAAAAAGGTGTTACTTGTATACCAATAAAACTGTTTTCTGCTAGTTCTTTCCAGACTTCTGTGTTCATAGCTATTAATGAGGCACTCTACAAGATTTACAGCAGAATGAAGAATAAGCCTTTTTGTAACGCTGTTGACCTACTCAACAACGTAATAACCAATATTTCATATAGAAAAACCTCAAAATAAAAAATCAAAGAAAAATTCCAATGTGACAGATATTGTACATAACTTTACAGGCTGGTGCACTACGATAAAAGTATCTGGAACTCTTTGTGAAAGCTAATTCCAATTTTTATCCAACAAAGGGAAGCCTTTTATCTTTGTTATTCCAAACATTCAAACATATATAACCTTTTATGAAGTTGCTTTTGAAATTCAGCCTCGGTATCAACTGGCTTGGGAACACTTTAATCTGTACGAGCGGACGGACCACCGCTAATAAATGTTTTGCGATAATCAACGCACTTAAAAAGCTTAGAACTACTCCAAATATCACTGAAAAATTATATATCTCTCTCTCCCTCTTGCTCAGCGAGACTAGCTTTCTTTACAGTCCGAGAGTATGGAACGAATAAGGGGCCATTTAGTTACGCACGACGTTAGCAAAAGGCTGCAGCTAGACTTGAAAATCTGCTAATTGCCACTGTTTTCAGTTTGTTTGAACTAGCGCGAAAACGCCATTGCTGGAACTTGTAAAGCCCTTGAAATGTATGCCAGAGAAATTCTCTCCTCTTAACGAAACGTTTCACCAAGTGCTCCGGAAAGCTTGATGATTAAATTTATGGGTATTGTTTACTTCTATTTGAGAACGCTCTCAAGCGTGCATAATCACGGGCTCAATTTGTTTTTGCTTTAATAGTTTTCCTGATCTCTTTTCCAGATAGAATAAGTTCGCAGTTTTAATTTTAGTTTATTACAGGATGCTCCACTTTCTCATTGCTCTGAACATTTAGAATTCTTATGCTCAGTGCAGATGGTAATTATTTATTTATGCCAACAACTCTTAGTGTTTTTAAACACAGAAGCCGTGTGTGGGCAATGTTTAAGAGGTAGAATCAGTGTAGATATTTTACTGTTCCTTTTCTTAAATGCCGGAATTTCAAATTTCTTTCCTTTGCCTGAATCGTAGCAAAACTATTTTATAGAACATGAAGAATAAAAATAAATATATAAAAACAACAACAGAAAGATAGATGTTATCCTGATATCTAGAGCACACCTGGGCGACCTTAATTTTCTTACCTCCTAAATACACATATATCAGTGCCATGTTAATATCCCAAAATATATTTTTTATCAAATAGTTTACAGCTATTTTGGGGAAAGCAAGAACAAAGGGAATATTTGCATTGGGTAGTTGTCATGGGTGACGTATTGAATATAGTTGTCTTGCATAATTGAATGCTCTTTGAATCGCGTATGAAATTTGGCATTTATTCATCTTTTTCCTCTTAAGTAATACTACTCTCTCTCTCTCACACACACACACACACTTTTACTTTCCCTGCCTACCAGTAGCAAAAGCTCACCCTCTATACAACCCTATCCAGAGATGCTTGGGTTCCAAAAGTTAAACTCAACCCATTATTTGGATACAGCCATTATACCAGTGGTGCATAAGGACTGTTACACCCTGTGGCAGCCGTTTAGGAGCAGATCTTACTACCACCTGTCACTATCCCAGCCTCATTTACACCCACCACCCTTCAAATCCTACAACGCGCAATTACAGTGCTTAAGTCCTGAGAAAGTCATGTACATATATGACACACCTCGGGCTGTCCTCAGCCTGCCAGTGCTCCTTGCCTCATTTTCTCTACATGTTACTTACAGTAAGTAGAGTATTATGTTCCACTCATATTTCGATATCGATAATTCATCGGAAGTACACATTGAAAGCTCCTGAACCCTCAAAAAACATTTTTAGAAAAATAAAATTCCCTCTGTGTTTGTGTGTATATGTTTGTGTCTATGAACAGTATAAGTTAAAAAGAAAAAATCAGTTAAATACCAAACTTGGTGTTTAAGTTCAGTATCTTCCTCAGAATCGACCAAAGATCTGCAAGAAAATCCCCCTTGTCGAATTCCCCTTTACATGGAATAGATTTCGATTTGTTGTTCTCAAAAATGGTTCTAGTGATTTGGATTAAATTATCATATACTTTTGTCATAAATAAAACGGACATACCGAACTTTCTAGCATGTGAAGACCTTTTAATTTTCAATGATAAACTGAAAAGACAAAGTCTCTACATTAAAAAGGTCTCTTAAAGCAATGTCAACTACATTTTTGTGGTGTTAAACTTTGGTTTGAATTTTCCAATACTTATATTTTTTCTCAAATGGGAGAGTTATTCATTTGTTTCTCTGGACATGCAAAGAGAATGAAATTTCTATGCCATCACATAAAAACAATTTCTACAGATGTCTATCTTTAAAAAAGTACATAGAAGAGTAAGCTTGTTTAAGAATGTGTAAGCGTGAACAGAGAAAGTAATGTAAGTGTAACACATCAGATGTTTTTCTTAGTGATTTTAAACATTTCTTCTGTTCTAGATGGTGAATTATCTCAGTATTTAACGTTTCAAAACAGCACCCCGAGTCACTTTGGTGTGGAATGACTCTTTCTCACTGAATTACAGAGAACGTACATTCCCCAAGCTCAGGCTTACACACAAGAGCTGAAATTTATATTTAATGGGCGGCCGGGCCCCTCTAAACAGAAAGCAAAAGAGGAATTATCCTCGCCCGACTTTCCACCATCTCTTCTCAGACGTCACAGCTACAAATTCCTTTGACGTCTTCTGTGTTTGCTCTCCGAGTTTTTATGTAATTTGCTTCAATTTGTATTGCATGCCTTTTGCCGTCTTCCTTATTGTCTTTTTCCATTCCCTAGCATTGTATTTTTACTTTTCTTTTATTTGCCCTTAGTATTTGTTTTCCTCTCTCGTATTCTCGCTTCTTCACTTTTTCTTCAATTTAATTATATTTTATTGCAGCAAACTTCTAGAGCTAAAATAAATTGTGCAATTTAAATGTTTTATTCATTAATTAGAATAAATTCACACTACAGCGTGTTTATTTTCAAGAAACTATCTACAGTGGATGTACAATTAGCTGCACTATATTTTTGAGCATTTAAATTATTTTGTCGTTTAACCCTGTCAATTTCCAGGAGCACATCAGCGTCACCGGTGTGCCGGAATTTCGCATCGTAGGAGTTGTTTTACATTCCAGTAAATCTACTGACATGGAGCACACTTAAAAACCATCGGTCTGGGCCGGATTTGAACCCGCGACCTTGGGATTATATCAATATTTGTTTTGGTACATTGACTTCAGCATGTGTCCGTCGAATTTTTTTGAGCAGTGTATTTTGACATTAACCAATTTCGAGATATTTTTGTTATTGGTTTAATTTTTCAAACTTTTTTTAAGTGGTAAGTCACAATTCCTTTATTTTTTCCTTTTTTTTTCCCCCCTCGTGGACGTGCAAATAACATGGTATTTTAAAGCCGTTACCTAGCGATCCACTTTTTAAAAAGCTAAACTGTCGCTTATACCCAGAATTATGGGAATGGGTAGTCAAAGTTATGTCAATTAACAAGAAGTAAATATAATAAAGAACTTTTGAAAAAAATAATTTTAAGAGTGACCAGAGAAAGTCAATGAATGTGACACATCACCTTTTATTTTTAACACATTCTCACAACCTATGTTCACTGATATTTTGTGTGTTCTGGGAATAACAGAACAAGTTTTTAATTTACGAATAGCTAATTTTTTCTAAAATAAAAAATTAACCTGTTTAATGAATCTTAATGACCATATAGGCATAGGAAACTTCATACAGATTCGGGGACCATTATGTTAAAATGAAGCTGTTACCAGATATAAGAGTATGATATAAGAATGCAGGTAAGCAGAGATCCTGACTGAAAGAAAATCGGGCGTATAGCTTAAACTGTGTTAAAATAGCATTAGAGTCGGAATTCGGAATAGAAAGAAAAGTGTGTCACAAGTACAAAGCGATAAAAGTTCTAAGCATATTAATAATAGTTGCATATGGTGAAGGCATGGAAAAGTTAGGAGTACAGTATGAGCTAATATTATAAAATAATATACAGCTAAAAAGTAATACATATTGGCGACACAGAAATAGAATTAATGTGACTTCATGTACTAGTGTGACAGTATGAGAAATTTCTTTATCACAAATTCTTCAACTGTCATGATAAATGTGTGTAACGTTAAAAATGTGTAGAGCGTAATCAATACTAATAACTCTAATTATTTACTAAACCTCTTTTTTATACCTATTTCCTTCACCGACACCTCAACGTAAATGATTGGAGTTGGATATAACAAAAAATCTTTAACATATTTAATGAACCTCAATGGCCATTTAATGCCCATATTATAAGGAAACACTGCAAATTCCATGTATTTTTAGGGTGATACACAATAAACTGGCCATCTAACCAAACTCGAACATTGTGAGTTCGACTCCTAGCGTCTGTAGTCAGTCGTGACTGTGGGAAGGGATGGAGAGGGCCCACGTCAAGTTTTCGGTGGAATGACACTCGTAGTTGCATGGATTTTACCACCCAAAGCAAAAAAGCATCACTAAAATAATGTTGAAGTAAACAGATTTAAAATATAATATACCTACAAATACTGAATTGTATTCTTAAGGATAGGTATAATAAGAACAAAATAACGTCAATACTTCGCTTGACTAATACTCAAAGCTGAAGGAGTTTCATTAATATCGATCCGACTGGTCCCCATCTTGAACATATTTTACTCCCGTCCCGCAGTTTTGAATCAGCTGTGGAATAAGAACGAATCCTTCAATCCAGGTTTGGGAAGCCCATTCCACGGGAGGCGTATCTCTTGGGATCTTCCATCAAGATGCCATGACTTGAGAGCGTCTTTCTCCATTAAAATTCTAGTGAAGATTTCCTCCCCTGACTGTGACAAGGGTTTACGTTGAGCAGAGATTGGTTACCAACACCTTGATCAAGAATTCCTCGTTTTGCGAATTCACACAATAAACGCTGAAAGCAAAGCTTAACTCAACGTTTAATACTTGCATGCTTATTCCTCCACATTAACAAGAATGATTTATATAGACAACCTGTTGAAACTTGGTCAAAAATAATTTTAAAAAAAATTACATTTAACTTATTATGTTGGATTCCCTAGGAACATGTTCACGTAAATGTTTTTACTATAAAAGCGAAAATCTGAAAGTTTCTAATAAACCTAAAAACTGCTCCAGATATTTTAAATACTCAAATCTTTCTTGCAATTTTTGCTGTAAATTATGAAGTACGAATGTACAGTGTGTAATAAAATATACGCAAACGTAATTTCAGGCCAGCTGCGAATGAATTTTCCGATGCATTTTTTCAGTTTTAATATTTTAGATATTTTTCAGCATTTAAAATTCTCCTTACGATGCACTTTTGAAGTTGTGAGAGTGAAAGTTCGGAAATAATTTCCCAATGCTAAATTAAATTTGTTGTGCACTTCTTAATATAAGACAAAAGTGTTAGATTATCAAGCTATTCCAAGATTGGCAAGTATACACATTTTTCTGCAAAACTGAAAGTTACAAATTGAATAATCAAAGCTTCAAAACACTCAGTAAAATCCTTTGGGTTTTGGAAAATTTACTGATCGGTTTCTTTAAAGCATAATTTGTTCTAGCAGGAGTAGCCAACCTATCTTCAGTTTGAGGCATTGACATTATTTGAAGGGTCATATAACCTGAACTTATGTGTAGGTATTAACGACTATTCGAATTTTGACTAAATATTATATAAGTATTTCTGTAACTGTAGCTGTAGGCTATTTAAAACGTACGTTTTGAACGGCATTAAAATATTATTATGCACTTCTTTATTTAAAAAGAACATCATATAATTTTACACATTTTGTTAAAATTATCATAAAAGGAAACACGTTCACTTATAATAGAAATGTTCAACCGCAGTTAATATAGAAATGTTTTATATTAGCCATCGTTAAGTTATATTGCCTATGGGTTGCATTGCCATGAGTAGGGCTCGGAATTTCATGCCCTAAAAACACTGAAATATGCATGCAAATATGCTCTTAAAAACTTGAAAATATGCCAAGAAATATGCACTATTTAACTAAAACAATTAATGTCTCTTTGCAGTAGACAAGACGAGTTAGTATAAGTAATAAATAAAGTTACCTTATTCTTTAGAGGTACAAGCAGAAGTAGTCCCGCTGCTAGTATTAACTGCTAAATTGCAGTTCACAACCAACACTTTGCACAAATTTTCAACTGTAAAAAATTGTCTGTTGTCTCGCAAAACACTTTTGTAACGTGAAAAATTTCTCTCCACGTCACAAGATGTTATCGTGGCATATTTAAATGATGTTAACTGCTTCACAGAGAGAGTCAAGTCTCTTGGTGTGACAGATGGTTTTCTTTCGAGGATATCTCGAACACCTCACATCTGTTTATAACCAGAATTTTTTGAAATTACATAATTCACTTTCTCTTTCACTTTTTGTCCTATGCTACCAGGAACCAAACTTAGATCACATATTGTTTCTTTCAAAGACAGTGATTCATGCAAAGGAGATCCTACAGCTTCTAATGCCGTTATGGCTGTTGGTAAGAAAGAAAAATGGGCAGATATGAAACCACGATCCTCTTTTAACCCAGTGCTTGACAGAATATTTTGCACAGTTTCTATTGATGAAGCATCTTTCAAGTCCAATGAATTAATAACCTCTTCGGCTATTTCTATGTGCTCAGCATAATATAAAACTGCATCGATCCATGTTCCCCATCGAGCTAATACTGGTGCAGGAAGAAGTCAGATATTAGGTGCTGTTGATCTAAACAACTTAACTCTTTTAGGAGATTTAACAAAAATTATCTTCGTACTGGACACAAATCTATCTACCAATGGGAAAGAACCATTGTCTCAGAAATGCTACGAATATGAAAAATATTATACAGATGAAAAAATAAAAAAAGCATAAAAATCATTAAAATATGCAATATAGGGGCAATAGTATTTAAATAATATGCATTTATCAAAAATCAAGAAAATATGCAGTTATATGCACCATAAAATCATGTCCAAATAACTGAAAATTCCGTAATTCGTGCACATAATGTAAAAGCATACATTTGTAACCCCTATGAAAAAACATGCAAATGCATGAACTTCCTAGCCCTAGCCATGAGACAATCAGAGAAACACTGGTTATTTCTTAAGTCGTATTTAATTGTGTAAGTTCAACATGTAAGTATTATTTTAGTGCAATAGAACACTGTGTGAAAACTAATGCGAACCCAATGCCTTATGTCTGTGGCTTTATTTTTCGTCTTTAACTTAAGTGGTTTCGTAATACGGTGGCTAATGAAACTTTTGGCAACCCCTGGTCTAAGGAAGTAATTTATTTAGAAGAGATTTGTTAGTTGACTAGATTTTCGAGCTCTAAGATGTAGCCGAAAGCGGAATCTTGACGCATTGCAGCAGAATGAGCGCGTCAATGAGTAACTCAGTAGTTTGAGGGTTATGTTAATAAAAAATGTACTTATTTCTTAACCACAACCTTTATTGATTGCAGATATGCAGAACAAAGCAT
This sequence comes from Tenodera sinensis, assembly GCA_030765045.1. Classification (NCBI taxonomy): domain Eukaryota; kingdom Metazoa; phylum Arthropoda; class Insecta; order Mantodea; family Mantidae; genus Tenodera; species Tenodera sinensis. The sequence goes on along the minus strand of CM060967.1, from coordinate 159,025,559 downwards.
TTCCGTACAATATGGGACTATATTTTACAACGGTACAGGCTAAACGTACCAGTTTTATACGAATTAACGATCGTGGAAACTAATGACTGTTTAAATAATATCACGTGACCCTACCCCATTTCTCTGCCCTTACTGAAGCTTTTATCGTTTCTCATCAATCACACGAGACAGCGGTTATCCGGCCTTGTGAATAAAGAAAGCCTGCCTGCTTGGCCTGTGAAAGTGCCTTTGTAGATACATGCCTTCCATTCTTATACTGATAATCAAATATTTATTCAAGATTTCGACTATTCTCAAGTTACTTTGAGTTTGTTTTGAAGGGAACACAGCGAACCGCCATTTAAAGACATAACCATGTAATATGTATTATTTTTCACAATTTTACAAGCTTAGTCCTTTACATTTCCTCTCGGTTCCCAAATGTTTATGTATTTTCAGGCGTGTTTATGTTTTCCACATTCTTAGATATTTTAACTTATAGTGCAAATGTTCCGAGCTTTGTTGTTGTTGTTGTTTTCTAGTGCCTTGCATCTGGCAATGAAGCCATTAGCATTCGTGCTTTCCAATACTTTTGAACTGTAGTTTCTTCTGATCTTAATGCTTCACAGGTCTTCAAGTGTTCTTCATTCATTTCTGCTGGATCGTTACACAGGACACATATCGGTGAGGCTGAGATACCTATTCTGTAGAGATGACTTGCCAAGCAGTCATGATTTGTCAATAGTCGGAAGGCTGCAACAGCTGTTTTCCTTGGTCTCTGGGGGATTATATCTGGATTGGAAAGTAGTGTAATCCATTTTTTATCTTTGGCATTTGTTTCTATTTCTTGTAGGTATGAATGACAAAAATTTTTAATGATCAAGCGTTTTATTGAGGAATATGAGAAATTGAATTTAGACTTTTGTGTTATTGTTGTGGCTTTCTTTGCAAGTGAGTCTGCAGCTTCGTTCCCCATGACTCCACAGTGTGCTGGAATCCATTGGAGATGAACAGTCTTATTAACTTTTTGGAGTTGTGTTAACATTTTGTAGCATTCTCTAATTTTTGTTGACTTCTTTGTAGTATTTTGTTCCGAGCTTTTACAGTCACATTCTTACAAGTTTTCCACCCTATAATTAGCCTGCATCCATTTTAACAGTATATCTTGGCGGTGACGAGCTCAAAAGGTGGATCATTTTCTTTCGAAGTGCGCATTATCATATCCACACTAATTAAAGCCGAAAATACTTGGAGAATAAATAACTATAAGATGATCAAAACACATAATAGAGCAGATAAAATGCGTTAAATACCTCGGCTGCTTTATTTCTCACAGGAAGAATGATGCCATCCAAAACAAAATCAATAAATTCAACTACGTGTGAGGCGTTATCGACAAATCTTTAAAAATACTAGAAAGCAAACAAGTTTAAGTTTTATAGAGTAGTGCTGCTTTAAGCTTAGGTTTTCGAGTTATGATGAAAAAGGAGCAAAGGAGATTTGAAACATTAGAAATAAGATTTTTGAGATTTGTCACGGGATATGCCCTACTAGACAAAGGAAGTGAAGACGTAAAGAATTAAACGTAGAATAAACAAGGTAGATATGATTGGAAACAACACATACAAAGAATGAAGGGCGACCACATATCAAAATTCAGTATAAACTACAATCGAAAGGTAAGAAGAGATAGATCGAAAACATGGCGGGCTCAACGGTGTTAAAAGAAATAAGACCGGAATAAACCATATGAAGTTTAATCCATACCTGCGCAGCATTGAGGAAAACTGCCTGCTTAAGTGTTCGTTTCTCGTGGGAAACATACGTGCCGCAAAAGAAACCCAGATAAAGTAGTGCAAATCGCATAAATATACACCTCTCTGTATCGTTCGATATAAATCAGTCCACTACGGGTACCACGGGCATCTTTCCTCTCAGTCTGATCCAACAGAGTTGGAGATTCCTTTAAAATTCGTTCATGTATGCTCACTTAACAGTGTTTAAAGCGTTGGCAGTACAGACACATAAGTAATTTAGCATTCTGCTTTTAACATATTAATATTTTTTTTCAACTCACCTTTAAAAGAGATTAAATCAAGCAGTAATGAATGTTTTAAACTGAATATTAATAATACACAATCCTAACTATCGTTGACTAAGTGTTTGTACTAAAAATGCGATCTACAGATTTTATCTATTCTTGTTCCAACCAGAATATTGCATTTTTAGCATTCGATTTCAGGAAAACTGCTGCTACTAGAAAACAGATGTGCAGCTGTCAATTCTGCATCGACATCACATCTGCAGGACAATCACATGGATAACAATACAAACACGGATATTAGTGGTAGAGTGAAACAGCTGAATGCAGGTGATGCGATATTCATATTAGTGACGCTGGCACAAAAATCAAGGTTTTATATTATTCAGAATCACTCTAACCAGTTACGTCATAATCCTTATTTTTGTATTAAAGTCGTAAGTTTGATTCCTCTGCCGACCTTCCTGACCCGTGTGTTTTTATGGAGTTCCTCCGTGTCAACAGGCAAATACTGGGAGGGATAATTACATCCCAGAATTTCCCGCCCCTCCATATCATTTCACCTTTATTTCAATACGGTCTTTCAGGGTCGGAGTGTTGGCTATGAGCGAGTTTGGTGCTACTGTGTGGGAACTTTGCGAACTGTAACTGCTGTTTTCAGCAAATAGGTGGCGTTGTATTCGCCTGAGCGATATATATTTGACGAACGCTGTTATAGAGATAAAGGAATTCCAGCACACGTTAGGGACCCTCACGCTGGCTCGCACTACACGCCCGTAAAATGCATACAGTAGCATCAATAGTTGGCTCAGTGAGGAACCCCGGGACAAGCTCAAAGCTTGCACATTTTAGGAAACCAAGTCAGTTTAGAATTATTGCTCTCCGCTCGCCTGCCTATTGTTATATCAAGAGGGGTATACCGCCTTTGTTCTATTATTCCATAACTTACCGTAAAGAAAGAGCGAGATGGCATATTTTACGGGAAATAAACCGGGGAAGTCCCGAATCCAAAGTGACATTTTAAGAGGGGATGGAGACGCCCAAGTGAAATCCACGAATTAAGTACAAAGCGTTAAGGCGCGTAAAGTCGTCTAAAATGTCCCCCAAACGGAATTGAGCAAGTTACAGGGGTCTGTGTGCATAAATACACACACATACACAGAGGCGCGCGAGCACGGGGACCTTTTTCTAAAAATAACTAATGCATTTATGGGATCTCAAGACTTGCATTTTAAATGAAATATCGGTTTATAATTTTTGGGTGGAATGCAACAGTTTCTCCTCCTATTATTTACATGTGCGTGGAGGAGAAAGATTAACTGAACCTGCAGAAAGGCATGCAGTAAGTGTTGGAAACTGTAAGGTCCTAAGCAGTCCCATATATCGTATAAAAGGGAAAGTTTGCAATATCTACATGGTGTCATCATAAGCTGTACGCTGCCTGTGGAGCGTTAATTAAAACAAAGTAATAGTATCCCTGCTTTGATTCAGGGAAACTAGTGAGTTGCTGTAATTGGATAGAAAAGCAATCTCTTCAGAGCCCCCAAACTCCTACTTTGGTGCTAGTGCAATAACACATCAGCCTAATGGAGTCCGTGAAGGGGCTTAGTGCCCAACGTTGTCCGGGTCTCACCCCTCCTAGGGCAAGGGAAATACTGCCACTCAGGGATCACCTAAAAATGGATACCCTTCCCTTCTCCCGAGGGAAACGATATAGGTGCCTCGCTTGTGAAAGTGCTACCTCATAACACACACACACTCCAGCTCATGGGTACAACAACCTGCAAGATAAACCGCAAGTGTATTACATAGACAACCAGCTTCAGTTTCATTTGTGGTTAGAGTTATATGACGGGTGACATCAACAAACCCTGAGAATTATTAGTTTCTAAAGTGTATTAATTTATATGGAGGAAATTAAAAAGTAAAGTGTATCGGAACAACCCGATACGCTGGAACAACTGAAAGACAATATCCAAAGAGAAGTTACCAGAGTTTCAGAAGAATAATTAATGCATGTTAACAGAAGTTTTCTTGAAAGGTATAAGAGATGCATGGCAGCACAATGACACCATTTTCAACACCTATAATAAAGGTAATCGGTTACTGTATGTATTTAAATCTACGTGCTTGAATATTCGGTACGCTATGCGCCTGTGAGTCTGCAACTCAGTCCGGAGCAACATGCGGTCCTGCAGCAGTAACGGGCTGGGAAGTAGCCGGCCAGGAGTCAGAAATAATAACGAAATAATTATAAAATTATAAAGTGTAATGATTATAAAATACGACTTTGAAATTACTACGTTGTTGAAGGTTATACATCTATTAACTCTAAATAAACTTAGTACTAAAAACAAAATATCCATAAAAATACAATTATAAAATATATTATGATTATCTACAGTAAAAGTGATCAGAGATATCACATATTATTGAATCATACCTTCCTTAGAACGTATTTAATCATAATACCAAAGATAAATGGCGATATTCGTCCTTGCTCTTTTTCTCTGTTGAAGTTATTATGTAGAAATAGTGCTATCTCACTTATGTGATTACCATGTTATAATCATAAATTTTATGAACCTCAAAATTCTAATATAATCGGTATAACTGATACTAATTCGAATTCTGTAAGTCCTAACCTGTGAAAGAGAAGTTTAAAATATGATATTAAATGATTACGCAACAATCAGAAGATTTGAAATGCTAGATATACATATACCTCAACTGTTCTTCGTAATCAAACCACCATCCTAATAGAAACAGCAATAAATGGCAATATGAAAATCAGTTCAGAGCAAATTAGCTTAGTACTTCTGAAGAAATATATAACTCTGCTACATTTCTATATCACTTTCACTAATTATTTAGCGTGGTGAATTTGGTTCTTTGTTATGGAAATAGTTAACTCAATGTCACATAGAATTTCATTTTCAGTTGGCTTTCAGAGATGAAATATATCTACATCACTTCCTTTACCACACTTTCACGTACACAATTAAAAAGGGTAACCTTCCGTAATGAACTCATTCGTTCCTCGCTCACTGAGATTGGCATGCCGGACATGAATTAGATCTAAATGGACACTCCCTAACCAATATAGTCAACAGTTCCGGTTTCTAGTCGAATAGGCACACGCCCTGCCGGATGTAATCAGTATTTTCAATATTGCAATCATTACATGGGTAATGAACTGGGGAACGCGAGGACGAATAGTTCATTACTTTATAAACTTGATTATGTTGTGTGCTTGTGATTAACTGGATTTTAAGCACTGCTCCTTCACGTCATTTCAAATATATTTCAATAGGTTTAATCAAGTTACTCACAAAATACTGCAACTACAGTATCATGTTTCATTTTGTATTACACCTTTCTGTTTCAATGAAGATGCGTTTAAACGTATGAATTTCCATTAGGAGGTCCCGGGTTCAAATCCCAAGGGCCAACCAATTAGACTGGGTAGGTAGGTGTTATCATAGCATGGCCCTAAATAAGATGAAAGCTGTTGCTTTTACTGCAACTCAGATCAGGAAATTAATATGTGACACTCATTTTGAGGATACAATGAACCAAACAGAAACGGAAGCCTGGTATAGCTATAGAAATGTGTAAAAAAGCTTCCTGGGTAACGGAAGGAGTCCAAGTTACAAAATCATTGTGAATACCATGTTGGAAAATTATAAAAATATAGTTTGTGACATGCTCACATCGACTATTCTCCACATTGTTGTCTTAGATTTTACAGCGAGGAATAGGATGAACGTTTTCACCAAGATTTGAAGACATTGAAAGAAGATGCCATACTGTTGGACTGTTAACATGATACCAGACTACCGTTGGTACCTAGAAGTACGAAAAGAAGTTCTTCCTGAACAATAATATTAATTATATCAATTGTTAGTAGTTCTTCTGAAATATGCGTATATTACGTTTACAATTACATAATTCCAATATACACTACATTCTTAAACATGACAATTATCTCGTGTAGAGCATAAACATATGCCGGTAATGAGTTAATATGAATTACTTTTTCATTTAAAAAGAATCTAGACTTCAAGAAACCTGATAAAATATTTGGAATCAGCAGCACAAAATAAGAGGAATAGTATTCAAAACAAACATAGTAGCACTTTTCTTTCAACATTGGAATACTGAGCTGGAAAATCAGACAGTGGGAATCGAACTCGGGACCCCGCAGGATGTTGACCTCAGGGATTACCGTCAGAGCCATCCTGTTTGGTGGTCTATACCATAAAATTATTGTTAAAACTTTTATTGAATAATTTACCAAGTACCTCATTCATGTACAACTAATTTATGTTTATATACACGTAGATTTGCCACATAAATACAGCGTTTGCAATCCTGGACAAGTCTAAAACAGATTAGAGGCAGCGTATTCAAAACTTAGTCCCACGAAAAGAAAGAGGCAAAAGGTTGAATTTAAAGTCGTAATTTTCAACTGCTTAAAAAACATGTTTCAAGAACTGATAAGAACTGCTCCACTGGGCCAGCTGTCTTTCTAGATAAGCGAGAGGAAGCTGCAAAGCACATCTGTCTTTTCCTTCCTTTCTTCGATCGCTGTATCTCTGCTTCTCCTGTCGACTCCTAGCCTAAAAGTCCTAAAGCGAACTCAAGACTATCTTCCTTTACTCTACGCTCTTTCTGTCAAATAAAATAACAAAAGAAAGAGCCGAGCTCTTGGCTTTGTTCCGGCTGGGACTGTCCTATGTTTGAGCAGGAAGTATTTTGCCGAGGGCTTGTTGGACAGTATATACTTTACATCCAGTTCTGAAGTCTGTTGCAATCCTGCTTTCGCAACATCGAACCCCTATGCTTGCAAGACAATGGACCTAGTGTTTGCTCTCGCCTAGTCTGTATTACACCAGATTCAGCAAACGACATGCTAACACTCTACAGGGATCATTATTACAGGAGTGCGGATTTTTATATAACTATATATTTTGTTTGTGTCCTAATAGGAATATGAAACTGAGTTTAATGTTATGGATATTCACGCCAGAGCATATTTCAGGTTTATTACACATATTTTCTGTGTAAATAAATATCTTTGAATACTCACATAAATTACACAAAATCGCACACAATGTAACAATTTTAGCAAATCTCAATTCTTCATTTGCTCGTAACAAAACTACACATGTAATCTCAACCTTCAAGAACAGCCACACTACTGTTTTCTGTCTCTTAACCTTCCCAATAAAATTGTCTCCATGGCAACCTCCTTGAAAATCAAGGAGTCTTAATGACATGGAGAAGCCATGTCACAGTATATACATATAATTAATTCCTTTACAACTTTCTCTATTTTCCACATAGTTGCCATATTTGTTTAAACATTTCTCTTAAGGTTCTACAAGCTTTTGTATCCGATGTCATAGAAGTCTGCCGCCTGTGAGGATAACTGTCAATCTCCGATCTTTTGATTCACGATATTGATCAAATCTTGTATGATCTTGATAGCCGGTGGTTCATTAAGGGCATTTTCTCTTTGGCCCTTGAAAGCTTTCACACACTTGCAGTCTGAGTAACTTATTGCATTGGGGCCATACACTTCACTGATCTCTCGATGGATATCGGCTGCTGTCAAAAACTGAATCACATAGTGGATTTCACAGTCGGCGGGCCCGTTAGTTGTTTTATAAATTCTGAACAGACATAGAACAGCAACTGCAACACTTCCAAAGCATAGAATTATATGCGCAAAGCATGCCGGGAGTCGATGCACATGTTCGTGCAAAATTCGATGAGCTACGGCGAACCAGACCTTACTTTACGAATTACCCTCGTATACTGTAGATATCATTCATATAAAACAGGCCTGGACGGCTTGGGGTATACCTTGAGCCATCTTCATTTTTTTTTTTTTTTTTTTTTTTACCCGCTACATATACAGTTATCAGTACATGGCTTTAGACATGCTAAGTTCAATGAGTACCAATTGCCTGGCCCTGATAAAAATATTATTTTACCTAAAATTAAACCTATATGGCATAACTCCACCGCCCGACCGCTACAACTCCCGCATTTGTCCACAGCGGGCGTCATGAGAGGGGTTGCAGCATTGCAGGGATGGATGTGGTTTACGCCGAGCCCCTTCTGGCCGGGGAATGCGATCTTTGCAACGGGAAAATGGGGTGATGAGCACAGAAATGGAAACGGGGGAATTATAATTTCAGGTTTGCCTTAATTACTTTAAAATATTTGTTCATAACTGATTTCTAATTAGGCTACACCGACTTACAAAAGACAATCGATCAGCTTCTGCGACACATGATCAGCCTTTCTTCATAATTCGTGACGATTCTAACGGTTTCTCATGTGTTATTAGGCTACGCAAGAAGTAAACCCAGCTGTTCAATGCTTCAACAAAAACGACAAAAGTAATCAAAATTTTAAATCAATAAACACGGATAAGTCGGAAAAGCTTGATATCGCAAAAAAGTATTGTGGGTTTTGAAGAGATTTATCTTTTTCATGCAAAACTAGTTCCACATTGCCAGAACTTTATAGGCTATTTCCAATAGGTTATTCAATACATACATTTGATTTGGCATGTAAAATATAGCATTTTAATAAAATTGCTAGTCATTTTTGAGAGATTGAAAATAACGAAAAACATCTATATAAAAAGTAGTTTCAGATAAGGCGCGCATACACACAGACCTTTATGTAAAAATACTGCCTTTTTATTTCTATTTCAGGGAAATCTCAGCATCGAATTTTTGGATTTAATTCAATATTTCCTCTACCTATAGATACCTGGTAGAAAAAGTAAAAATAATTGAGTAATGGCATAAAATAGGTAGTGATTTAAAAAGTACAAAGCTAATCTAGGCCAGTTGTATAATCAACGATCATAAAATCAAATTTATTTGCGGCAAGCAGTTTTCATTAGCGTTTGTTGTAATAAGATTATCATTCACTTCTGTGTGGACATCGATATATTGCGCTGTGTATATACCTAATACATATACGTACCATTATCTGTTTGTGGACTGGAATGGCAACGATTGGGGATAAAAATAATAAATTTTCTGCCGAATCCCCCGCACACCATGGATGTAAACAACGCATAACCATTATCAAGTACATCACATTTGTTTTGACGTCAACATTATTGCTTAGCCGCAAATGCATTTTGTCGCAGTCCATGCTTTTCACCACGTCACAATGAAATGCTGCTCCATTTAATGGAGAACTGTTGACAGCAAAAATGGAACTAAATAAAAGAACAAAATGACCCTTTCGTTGACGCTAGCATTTAAAATATAATCTGTGTTTAAGTGCACGGAAAATCTATATATGTACAAAGAGCGTCAAAGAAAATATCACTGCACCTCCCGTGTATATGACATTATTTATCGCTGTACGAAGCCGTCATCATTTCATTGGTTGCTTTAGGCACCAATGAAATGGCTAACTATTTATTTGGTAATAGCTGAAATACCCGGCGTTGCCCGTGGTTTGACGATGTTATTCCTCCAACTTTTAGACTTATGCTGGATACTATAAAGAATTCAAAATAAATAAAAACACCGGGAAAATAGTATGCAAAAGCACTTCACTCTAAATACCACAGGAAGAATATGGCGTAGAAACAAAACACATGTTTCCGCTCTTGATCATATTGGCTAAAGGAGAAACAGGGAGTGAGTGCATTCAGTTTGTCATATAGATCTGTATCATGATTAGTAGCCAATACCTTATCGGCTACTGCTGGGCACGCCATTGAAGGGGTTAAAATCTAAGGGGATAACTTGATGAGCGCACAAGTTAGCTCAAGCCTCAAAGGACCCCAGAAAAAATAAAAATTTGCTAAATATTAAGCTACTTTTATAGGCTTTACTTACCAACTTTATGAAAGGAGATGCTGAAACTGGCCACTATCGTTGTCCATGCAATTTTGGTACCTCTTTAGGAAACTATCCATCACTCGCCAAAGTTCACGTTGAGAAATTCTGGCTTTTCCTGGCGGATATTTTGTTTTAATTCTTCCAGGGTGCGTGCGTTTGTCTTGTGCACTTTATGTTTTAAGTTACCCCAGCATTCCAGCATCAATTTTGTCCCTTGTTTTTTTTAGAGAATTTACAGACACGGAGCGTGATTTTGCCTTTTTTCAACAAGACTCTGCAACAGCTCATGCAGCCAATCTTTCGATGAGAATAATTGAAAGTGTGTATAGGACAGCATCTCTGGGAATCCACCAGGAAATTGCCATTTCTCCATGTGAACTACGGCGAGTGATGGATAGTTTCCTAAAGAAGTGCCAAAAATGCATAGACAGCGACGGGGAGGAGTTTCAGCATCTCCTTTCGTAAAGTTGTTATGTAAATCCTCTAAAATTAGTTTTAAAAATACTGATGGTTTTATCCGGGCTATTCCACGAGAGTGGTAGTCGGCAAGGAGCACAGAGAACGTGGACAGGCGCATGGACAAAGCACCGCGCAGCCATTTCGCAATTTTTTTAATATCTCACTGTAATACCATTCAGAGGTTTCATCTGTGAATCAATAGGAAAAAATTGCTGCATTCATATGCCGTAACATCTGAAGTCATATCGGCGACTTTTCCTTTGGAACACGCGCTCTAATGACCTAGTTGTCGACGGGCCCTTAAACACCACCACTCACTCATTCACTCACTCACTCCTTTGGAACAATTGCTCAACAGGAATTATGTTTTGTTCGTGTTATTTTGGATTTACTTATATTGGGTTTTCTTTATACACATTAAATTAACACATACACACACACAAACACACTAATTTCCAGATTATAAGTAAACAAATGCTTGGAAAAATATTTAAATCGAATTTGTGCTGAATTGTCCCATCCTCCAACCAGGAATCGAACCCGGGACATCTATATTTGAAAGCTAACATGCTGACCACCAGAACACATAGGCAGTCTGTAAAACATAATGCTTCTATGATAACCCTTTTAGAATATTTTTATTTTTTTATTAATTTAGTGGCAAGTGAATTAAATGAATGTCTTTGGAAACTGAAAATTACCATTTAACACAGAGGTCTGATGAAATGAGAGCGATGTACGACGTGTTAGAAACACGATAACTTTTACAAAACCACAACTTTCTACACAAAGAAGGCAGTGTAAAAAATATGTTTTTTATCTTGCACCAGTCCAGAATCTGTCGTATTTGTTTCCTGATTTTTTGTATAATAATTCTAATTTCAGTCTCTCCGCTGCTTTTAAAACTTAAATTGGTTCAGCACAGTGTATATTGACATTCAAATAACTCGCCATTTTATATAATCACTGTATAACTGATATTCGTGGCCTGCTTGAATGAGGCCATGCTCACATTCTGTAAGAAACCAAAGTTGGCAGTATCGGAGTGTTAAAAGCTTTTGAACATTGAATGGAAGAATTTTGTACTTTTAACACTGTCGTAAACTGCTAAACGTTAGATTATTCTGTTCTTTAACGACGCTGTCAATTGCCAGGATCACATCAGCGTCGCCGGTGTGCCGGAATTTTGTCCCGCAGGAGTTCTTTTACATGCCAGTAAATCTACTGACATGGAGCTGTCGTTTTTAAGCACGCTTAAAAAACCATCGCCCTGGGCCGGGTTTGAACCCGCGACCTTGGGATCAGTAGACCAGCGTCTAACCAACTGAGCCACCCAGACCGACTCTAAAAGTTAGACTTATGTTGTAGAGAAAGTAAAAATGGCTGAGGTATACAAATATATTTCAGGAGGAACTGATTGCTACCTCATTTTCTTACGCCCTATAGGATCTTTATTACCGTGGAGTTACCCTAGCTGAAGAAAGCTGACAATTAAGCTGTAAAAAGTCTTTAATTAACATGCTAACGTTCGCACTACTGAGCTTTTTGTGCTTTGCTAAGTATTAGGGCTTAGAACACAAATGAGCGACTGCACTAAGCTAATTGCTGTGGCAGGTTCTTCGTTCTGAAAGGCATCCCCTGCTGCTTTCGTTATGGCGGAACCATAGAAACGGAGACAGCTTCTGTTAATAATTAGCACCCGGCATAAATTAGGACACTATTTATGTCTGACTTAATTTGTGGTAATGAGGATTTGAACAAGACGACCTGGGCACGGTACCTTTAAATAGTGCAGATGTTTTACAACAGCCAGCATGACGCGCAATTTTCAACTCGGTTGATAAGTCCACAGAGCATTAAATAACTTTCTATGATACACACCTCTTCCTTTCAAATAAACGGCCAAAACCTCATAAATAAGCATTATGTTATCAAAATTTAAATTTAGACGTCTACAATTCAAAACTTTACACATGTCTCACTCATCTACGAATAAATTTCTACTTGCGCTGCAATTTTAAATTATTACAATGAAACATTACAATCTCCCGAATATAGATCTTCCAATTAAAACTGCTGTATAATTTTACTGGCTTTCCAATCCAGAGGTCCAGGGCTCGATTATTGGTTGTGTCTACTTCAGTTGTTTAAGTCAAAGCTTCCGATATGACCGAAGAAGTTAAAGGGTGCTACGGAAATGAAAGAATTAAAAAAGGGAACAAAAAGAGAACAAATGTCATCCTGCTACGGATAACGTAAGTAATTCTTTGAAACCTAAGACGGTTTAACTTATGCAAAGCTGAAACGGTCTGTTGTATCATTCACAGCGAACATATTGTAATTATTGAAAGGCATCAGTGGTGTAGAAACCACAGCTTAAGTAAAAATGAATAGTTTGAATTTGGAAAACATTAGACAAAACATTTACTCAAATATCTATACTTAACCGGCAGCATAGGAAAGTCATAGAAAAACTTACCAGAATGGCCGTTAACCAATTTTGAGATAGCAGAAGTGTCGTATTCGACCTAAAAATTCCGATGTCGAAATTTCACCGAAAATATATCTTTTGAGGCCCCTGAATTAAAAATCTGATGTGTTGCACTCACATGACTTTCTCTACTCTCGTACTACCCATTCTTACAAACTCTTATTCCTATATCTTCTTCGTGTTAGTTAAAATAAACATTTGTACACATTATCTTATTGCTTATTTCCTTGTAGGTGCAAGGGGAATATTGGAATACAGTAGACTTTGTGCGATAGTCAAATCTTTTAAAGCTTTGAGATTCCGTTCTCTTTGTACACGTAACATATAAAAAAATGAACAACGATGACCCATTTCACGAAAGTTCTAAGTTTTCCGAAACTCACACACATAACAAGGAATATCTCCGAAATGGTTCACCTTACAAGAAAATGTATTGAGACATAAATTGTGTATTTTAGCAAGATCTACATTTTTGTATAGTATAATTTGGTCTATCTCTAACGGTTTACCAGTTATGCAAAAGTCGTCCAGAGTAAATACGACTACAGGGGCTATAGCCAGAAAATTCAAGATATACATTTCATTTGTCATAAAAATATCTCAAACATATGACGTTTTAATCAAAATCGTTAGAGCCATTTTGAAGAAAATCAAAATTTTCGAAAAATTTTCCATGTAAAGGGTAGTTTAGGGTGGGGCTATTTTCTTCAAAATCTTCGTGTCACATTCTTGAAAGACATTAAACTTAAATACCAACTTTGGTTTTTAACCGACTTTTCGTTTTTGAGTTATACTGTCCACAGACTGACAGACTGACACACAGACACACACACGGACCTTTTTATAAAAATGCTTTTTTTGGATTCAGGGGGCCTCAAAACATATATTTCCGGTGAAATCTCGACATCGAATTTTTGGATGGAATACAATACTTCCCCTACTTACCAGTAGAGAAAGTAAAAAAGTAGTTTTAGAAAAACGTCCGTGTGTGTGTATGTGTGTGTGTGTGTGTGTGTGTGTGTGTGTGTGTGTGTGTGTGTGTGTGTGTGTGTGAACACCATAACTCAAAAACGAAAAGTAGGTTAAAAATCAAAGATTGCATTTAATATCTTTCAAGGATACGACAAAAAGATATTGAAGAAAACTACTACACCCTAAGCTATGTTTTACATGGAAAATTTTTTGAAAATTGTTTTTCCTGAAAATGGCTAAGAATTATTAATATTTCATATGTTTAAGGTATTTTATGCTAAATGAAACGTATATTTTGAATTTTCTGGCTATAGCCTATGTAGTCCTAATTACTTTTGATTACTTTTGTATAACTGGTAAGCCGTAACAGATATACCAAATCTTACTATATAAAAATGTAGATCTCATTAATACACAAATGCATGTCCAAATGCATTTTTTATAGAGCGAACCATTTCGAAAATATTCCTTGTTATTTGTGTGAGTTTTGCAATGCTTTTCTTAAATGGAAGATCGTTTTTCACTTCTTTATCTCTTTGTCGTGCAAAGAGAATTATATGTGAAATCTTTAAAAGTTTTAACTCGATGAAAGCCTACTGTATTCCCATACAAGAGAATATTGTCACCGCGCCCGCCGCATCTAATTGCCGACAACAGCAGTGTCACCCATCGCACTATTGTTGGCACTACCGCAAAGGAGCCGAAAGAAAGAGACAGAGCATGGCCGCATTGTTGGGGCGCTTGCCGAAAGAGAGAAAAGGATAGAGACTTCGAGAATCTTCTGCTTTGTATTTCACCGCAATAACTGAACTTTCCAGAATAGTGCCTGGGAGATATAAATAGCGGAAAAGTGCGACAGAAGAGTCAGTCAGACGTATGTGAAGCGTTGAGTAGTCGTGCCGACGGAAAGAAGAGACGTATGTGAAGCGTTGAGGAGTCGTGCCGACGGAGAAGGGACAGTTTTGTGACGAATTTGGAGCCGTGCTGTGAGTGAATCGGAAAAGACTTTCTTGCTGTTGCAACGAGTGTAAAAAGTTACTGTTTACGGAAATAAAAGTGTATCTTTATCTCGATTACATCTGTCTTCTTTACTTTACACCCCCACCAAGAAGTCACAATATGGAATGAGATAATTTCTCCAACTGTTCATCGCGACTAACACGAAGAAGATAGAGGAATAAGAGGAGTAGTTAGTACAAGAATATAGAAGTCTTGTGAGTGCAACACATCAGATTTTTATTTATAATAAATCACTGTCCTTCCTTTTGAGAACCGGTCCTCTAGGAAGAAATTATTCCAAAGTGTAGCTTGTAGTATAACTTCGAGAGAAACTCGGCAAATAGGCTCTACCACTTTGCTGCTGCAAATGCAGGCTGAGCTGAGTGTTTCTCTCATATCAATTTAAATATCCAGGGAGGGGAGGGGGGCGGGGGGGTGGTCCGCCTCGTTTCACTACAAAATTTCATTTGCTGCTGCAGACAAGTATAATTATTTTTCCCGGGAAGTTATACAACCGTGCCTTTGATCCAGGCAATTTGCTACTAACCTCCCCACTGCCCTGCGCCACGAGTGCAGAGGTCACTGCGAGTAAATACCAGAGCTAATTCATTTTCAGGGCAGTACACCATATGCAAAGTTCGATTCCGGAACGCAGCGCTACGTCTGGCATAACACCAGCTGGAATACCATTTCCAAAGTCTTTAAATTCTAGAGCACGTTCCTGTTGTTGATTGCAGTTTACGTCATATACAGGCTGTGAAAGTTGCTTCCAACTTTACGAGTGTAAAAGAACATACCAGTCAGAAACATATGGCACAGCTTTGTTGTGCAATTAATGGGATTTTCGGTCTTTCTAACCTCCTCTTCTTACTGTGTTAGTAGAGCAAAAACTACTACATTCCACTAAAACATTTGACATACACATTCCATCAAAATACGAGTTTCGAGATCAATTGTATAAGAAGGCATTTTTAGAAAATTTGTGTGTGTGCATATGCGTTAACATAATTCAAACATGTACCAAATTTCCTACTTAAGTTAGACCACTGTTTGAAGAAACTTCACCGATGTTAAACTATCCTTTTCATGGATACACCCTCTTTTGTTTACTTACAATTCCTAACAAACGCTCCTGTTTACGTGGATCAACCCTTAAAGGGGCTAAAATCAAAGTTCTGTTGCTGTGATCACATTCTGTGTCTGCCTAAACTTGTATCAAGGAAGAGTTTAAATAAACGATACATCTTAACCTTCCACATCAACTGCCAGTTTCCGCTTGATCGAAAAGGTTCCATCTTCCCTTTCGCCATAGAGTTTGCATTATATTCATCACATTTCGTCTCGCACCTGCAGAGAATTGAAAGCCTTCCCATGTCAGAGGCTATAGCAAAGGAAAGAAATTGCTTTTCTACTCTTTTTCTGAGACTCTCAGATTCTCATTTTATTAGTTGCGGAGAGGCAAGACGTAACCTGAGGAAGCGCGCCTGTTCTATCAAGGAGTCTCAATGTGTTCAGCTCAACGGTTTAGTTTTTATTAGAAATAAAATAGGACGCCCTGCAAATTCATCTAACTATTGACACACTATGGCCGCTAAATTATTCTTAGGTTCGCTGTGTTCTAAGTCAGTTTTGAAACACCAAATGTGTACAAATCATGTTTACAAATTACTGTAAATAACCAAAAAATAAAGAAAGGAGGGGAAGGGGTAGCAGTTGAAACACACGAAGGGAATCATACTGTGACGCCGGTCGCGGTGCACTTCAAAGGATGGTCAGATCAAACTACTCCACACTACTCACACGAGTGAACACGTGACAACAATCAGAGCGTTAGAAGCAAAAGGGATTATCTAGATTATTCGAGAAGTGTCGGCGACCGGCGTATTTTTGAAAGTTCGAGAACGGTCCGTGATAGTCATCCTCGCTACACAAGGAGGGGAGACGACGAAAGGAGTGAGCTAGTAATTAATTACAGGCATGAGTCTTCGGGGAGTCAATAAGTTTTTAGTTTTAGTGTGTGAGTGAGTGTGTGTGTTTGTGTGTGTCAGTAAAACAGAACTGTGTTATTTTACATTCAATTAAAGGAACATAAAGTGAGAAAAAGTAATCGAAGCGCACTTTTCTCGTTTTGGCACAATACCTTCATTCCATAGTCACTTCTTGGGATTCATTCATGTGAGATATATCTGTAACAGGGTATATCTCATCAGTTCCAGTGTCTTCTGTAAGTGACGTTATTTAAGACAGGGAAAGACGGGTTCGAATCCCGCCTCAGACATAAGGTTTGTGATAAGGCTTGTGATTGTGTCTATATGTGAGTAAATACGGAAAAACCACCGACAGCAAGAAAAAAAGTATTTATAGGTTCAAAAGGCAAACGGGAGTTAGTCCAACTTAACCTAACTTCCGTCCAGTGTAATTTCTATACTAATATTGTAAAAAATAACATTTAAGTCATTCAGTAGTCTGTTAACCAGTAGCCAACGTAGAGACTCGTTCAAAAAGTT
This sequence comes from Tenodera sinensis, assembly GCA_030765045.1. Taxonomy (NCBI): domain Eukaryota; kingdom Metazoa; phylum Arthropoda; class Insecta; order Mantodea; family Mantidae; genus Tenodera; species Tenodera sinensis. The sequence goes on along the minus strand of CM060967.1, from coordinate 159,008,225 downwards.
CCAGATTCACTTCACAGAAGATCTCTGTAATTACCTCTAGTACTGACATCATCTAATTAAACGTGTGCTGATGGTAACACAAACGAAGCCAGCCATTTAATCAACGTTAAAGCCAACCAGTGCCGTAATTCTGTAATCCTACATCATTTGCACTGTTTCGAGTACATACAGTGCCTAACAGTCTATTTATGTAAAGAACATTTCACTAGATGTTTAGCTTTGAATTGCAAATTTTTACTGAAAATTTGTCATTGAAAAAATCCAGCATTTCATAGTGGAAATTAATTTGTAGACACTAAAGAAACTTGTCAATCTTAGTGTTATTTTTCTCCAGATCTATATAAAGCCAATGAAGTTTTGGTACAGTAAAAAGATTCCTAAAAATATCCTAATCATTTTACAATTTTTTCCACGCTTTTTGAAAATGGAAAATAATTGACCAATGACAGATGCTATGTTCATCTCTGACTAAGCTATCGTGGCCAAACAAGTAGCAATCGGTAATCCAGCTTTTACTCAATAGATGGGGCATAAGATGTCTGTTTCTATTGCAAAAGAATGTTAAACGATTATTTTTTAATTAAAACAATACCCAGAGACGTACTGAGAGTCTGCTTCATCGAAGGTAACTGATCACAAAACCAACAATTCGTAAATGGCTCAGAAAGTTTATGGAAGTGTTATTTACTACAAAGGCACCAGTGAAGAGCAGGTTAAACGTGTCAGTAAAGCTTTGTTATAGTCTCAAATAATGTGGAATGCCGCAACGAGACAGTTGAATATTCCATGTACAGTCGTACACAAAATGTGTCAGGAAATCCATATCCACTTTGATCTTCCCTTGTCTGCACTCCATGTCAAATGTTAAAGAAGCTCTAGTCCATATAGCGTTAATGCGTTTGTGTAATTTTCTAAGGTTCTTCAGACGACTCTAGTTAACGACAAAATCATAGATAAACATACGATGTGAACAGTTACATAACTTAACACTACCCTTATACAAATTATTCTTTCGCGCACTTATGTTTCCACGTTAATGGAGATAAAAAGTTTGTAAGGGTTATGAAAAGCATGTCCCAAAAACAGTCAACCTTGGAATTTAAGTACGGCATCCTTTAAGGATACGACACGAAGACTTTCAATAAAATTCCCCCACCACAAACTACTGTTTATATGGAAATATATTTTAACATTTTAATTTTCTGAGAAGTGTTGCAGAACAAAGGGGTTCAGAGAATCAGTTCATATGTAAAACAGATCGTTATAGGATGATTGAAACTAAAAAACCTAAAGAGACTCTTAAAGCGGACACATATTGATTTTATTGGGCCACACTGTCGTTTACAAGTGTGATCTCAATCCCATAGAACCAGCTTGTGCCAAGCTAAAATGAATACTTAGAGAAGTGTAACATGATTTATTCTTATAGAAATTGCACGATATAACTCTCGAGGATTTATCACTTATGACCGAAACAGACTGCCAAGGTTTTTGAAAAATATAGACAAAATGAACAGCGGGAAAAAGCCGGAGTAGTTGAAAACATACTGCATGAACTGAACATAACTTTTAAATTGAACAATTTTGAGCGAGTTACTTGTTTTAATGTAGCGTAAATATACTTTCTAAGGTTGGCACCATTGTCAAACGCGATTAGAAGCAGAACTGCTCCTCTCTTATTTATTTGGGATTGTTTGCTGACGTGCTGGCTCGCTGCATTCCTGCCAGGAACCATGAGCTGGCGAAGAAACTGTAGTTACACTTTATTTGGCTTATAAGCGGTTGGTGTAGGGTTAACGTTACATTTAAGTCACTGTTGCACACCTCTTCTTATGCAGATCTCGCACACAATGGGGAAGTTTCTAGAAACGGAGGTTTGCGAAAGTCCGAAAACGAACGGTCTGGAACCGAGAACAACACACAAATGTGTTTGTTTCTCTATGGCCTATTGTTTTGTCAGGGGAAGAGTCATTAACGCAAGTAGGTGCTCCGGTCCGTTCCTGGTAGAGTTAATTAACTGTGGACGCGGTGTTCAAGATATTCATATGATAAATGAAAAGCAAATCGAATAACAAATTAGCTTAAAACACGTGCTTGGGTTATTAGACACTGTCAATGCTCAGATTCATTGCCTTGGGTCCATTGGTACTTTTATTTTCAATATTCTGTTAACCTTATTAGCTTAACACCTTGCCGGTGTCTGTAGTAGTAAAGTATACTAGCAATGTTAATTTTAACATGTTTAGTTCCGCTTTTCAGAGAAACTATTTGCTCTAGAAGTATAAAGTTTGGTACATACATAAATCAATGCTTTATAATTACCTTACCTTTTATATTAAATATATATGATGTTCATATTTTTTAAAAATTATAATGAACATATTTTTCTCTTATTTTAATAAGCAAAATTTCTAGCATCCAAGATTTTAATGATAGGGCTAAGAGAAAAGCTCAGTGCCACATAACTAAACTAAACCCCGGCGCGACAGCCCACGAGGGGCCAAGGCCTACCACCCAGCCGCTGCGTCTCCCACCTCTGCCCACTACAGGCGTCATTGGTGAGGTGCAGTACTGGAGGGTGGGACGTGGTCAGCGCCCCGAGCCCTCCCGGCCAGTCATGCGGTCTTCTACACCTGGGGCCGCTACTTCTCCATCAAGTAGCTCCTCAATTGGTCCCCCCGGGACCTAACGAGGCTGAGTGCACCCCGTGCCAGACCTCCCAGAGGGGATAAAATCCCCATGCTGGTACCGAGGATCGAACCCGGGTCCTCCGAGCCAGAGGCAAGCGCGCTACCAACTGCGCTACGGAGGCGGTCCTCAGTGCCACATAACAACCAAAAAATGACAGGTAAAGTTTTATCACTCTAGAACAAGTGGTTCCTGAGAAAATTGGGAGAAATGTATGCAGAAAAATAAGCTTAAAAATACCTCAATCAAAATTAAGAGGTGGTTGTAAGCTTTATACTTGCAATGTTAATTTTAAAAAGTTTAACTCCAGAGGTGTGAAATTTGGTATATATAAAAATCCATGTTTTTTAATGTACTGGCTTTTTGTATCACATAGATATTATTTCTATATTTCAAACAAAATTTAACTAATATATATTTCACTCACACCTATCATTGCACATTTACAGTTATTTTAAAGATACTTTTGACACGTTTTTAAGGTTAAAAAGACTATATTATGATAAAATAGGGGTTAAACTTGCAAAATCAGCACAAAAAAGCACACAAAACTGATATATTTGACTCAAATGCACGAAAACTAAAACATTTCAGGCAGAATAAAATAGTTATTTTAGAAAATTAAATCCTTCGGCATTATTAGATTAATTTATAATTTTTATGCAGTAATACGACACAAATATATTATGCCACAATAACACTCAAAACATCGAAGGAAAATGAATTTAGTGTATCACGTGCCATACGAAAAATAATGGGGTATCAATAATCACAAAAATGGATAGTTGAAAGAACTTGACGCCAGCGATTAAAGTAGTTCATGATGTATTAAACAAAATGCAATTCAGTTGTAGATTACCTCACCTGAAGCAACCTTTGGGCCTGACAGCGTTGTCATTTCGCTTATTTCCAAGCACCAAACAATGTTGCCATGTGCCCATTCACTCAATTTCTAGACGTGTGCCTTTGTGCTGATTCTGAATTCCTGATAAAAAGTTCTGGAGAACTAAAGTCGCTGGTTAATTTTCCATTTTAGAAAATAAGTATGCAGGAAGTGAGGTTTGAACCATCGATGCTCAGGACTTTCAACCCCTAGGCACAGCCACCCAACGACTTCGGCTATTTGTGGGTCGGGCAATTCGTGCTCTATTCCTGTTGTATTAAGCTACATTCTGTCTCTGTAAGTTGGCAGCAAATTTCCTTGTAAGGCGGCAAGTTCGTATCACTATTAATAAAACTTTAAATACTTTGCTTTTGTTTCTGGATGTTCGTTTACACTTATTTAGGAGAAAAGAACATTGTCTACAACAAGCATGGGTATCACAATGTTCAGTGTGGATCGTAAGATTTTTAAGTTGTTTTTATTAACGACAAACAAAAATGAAAGGATTAAAGTTATACTCGCTCTGGTTATATAGTAATATAGTTGTCGTTGGTAGACATTTGAAAATACTATTGTTCAAATTCACGTGCATACATGACGGAGGATTGATTCAGTGGTGTAATACATTTAAAATATGATATAGCTAATAGATATTATTGTTCAATAATACTAACTTCATAGATCCAACCCTCGATCTTGTGTTGCAGGTCAATGATATATAAAGATTGAGTGTTGTCACTGTGTATAAGATAGTAGGTTTTCCATCGCCAATGCTTGCAGACAGATATCGACTGAGATAGAACCGGGAACAACAAGCAGAAAAAAGGTAAGGAACTGAGATTCTGCCTTAGAGACAAAGCTAAAAAGAGAAGCATCTTAACACATACAATTATTACGCCAAGAAAGAACATACGAAAGAAACTAAGAGGCCATGCCTACTTTCACACTGCTTTCTATCTTCTTTATTCATCAATATTTGCGTCATTTTAGGGTATATTGTATCATCGAGCCAATTTTGTTTCGTTTTATTGTGATAGGGGAACAAAATCAAAGTTAATTTAACATGTCCATGCATTATGAGCACGCAAAGCTCTGTCAGTGGAAGAATTGACACTTTTATTTAAATTTTGCTATTTACTGCTCTCTCGAAAAGCAGCATCCGATAGATTTTCATGTAATCCGCTTTACTGTGTAATACTGGTCGACGCACTGTGTACACGTCCATCAGGATAAACCACGCAAGGGAAGCTGACCTCAGAGCGACCGCGATGGAGGTATTACCTCGCATCTGGGGTCATCATATGCCTGATAAGGCCATAGTGCAGCTAATCAGAAGGGACTAATTCTGCATCACATTCATGTCCTAGGTGCATAACCTTCATTGTTTTATGATCTCACTGTTTGTTCGTTCGTTCGTTCCTTCGTTCCTTGTTCCTTCGTTCGTTCGTTAGTTCGATCCTTCGTTCGTTCTTTCGTTCGTTTGTTCGTTCGTTAGTTCGATCCTTCGTTCGTTCGTTCCTTCGTTCCTTCGTTCGTTCGTTCGTTTGTTCGTTCGTTCGTTCGTTCGTTCGTTCATTCATTTATTTGTCTAATGGCATGAACCATTAACTAGAATTGTCATTTGTGCATTTAATTCACCATCTTGACTGTATTTCCAGGTCTCGGATGTTCTGTGAAGAACCGGGCAGGCCCTGTCAATATTACAGAGTTTGCAGGTCGGCATTTATAGCATTCCAAAGCGGATAGGCGTTTTCCAAACAGTCGTGTCCAGTTTGAACTCTAAACTGCCCAACAGCTTCTTGCTTGGCCAGTTAGGTATAGTATGTATGGAAGTCTTCTAAGGTTTACCTGCGAATTATATTGAATTTTATGGGAATACTTCAGAACTGGTAAATGTCAGAGATAGACAAAATCTGGTACCTACACAAAAAATGTAAATCTGTTTAACTCACACAATTAATTTCAAAGAACTTTTATACCGCCAGCTATTTCCCAGATATTCGTTAACAATGATTTCAACTGTTCAATGCTTTGTAAAGTTTTCATAACATCCGTTTGTTATTCGTTTGCTTCTGGTAATGTGAGTCGGTTTTAGTTTTTCCAATCCCCTCTTGCACCTACAACTAAAATATATACGTAGGACCTATATAAAAGTAAATTATTACGGGTTGAGGAAGGACAAGTGAACGTAAGAAGTTAGATCTTTTTATTAAAAGCTTTGTGATTTATCACTTATGGTATTGCCCTCTATTGGGAAGTTGCTAAGATTAATGGTAGAAGTGTACATATATCATCCGTAGCTAAGAGTTTTTCGATTCCATGGGGAAAACAGAAGTAAGCTACGGATCCCAAAGTTGCTGAGAAGGCAAGCAACCAAACGCAAACTCTTCAGGGATTGGTTACAAGCACTTTATGGAATATTCCACTGGGAACTACTTGCTTTCCGATCATCGCTTGTGCTCAGAAATGATTATAGATATAACACACTGTGCTACTTGGAACAGCGTACGCTATAGTTTTATATAATACATCATGGCGATGTCCGTGGTTTGACAATTTATACCTGCAACTTTTATACTTAGATCGAACTCGCCCAATAGCCATGTTTCTTTGGAGACATTTAAGAACTACTACTTAATACATTTAAACAAAGCATTAATTAGAACCCTTGGGATTCTACGAATAAAGAACAAATATAAGCAAAACAAATCAATAACTAAAAACACAGAAGACACTATGAAAAAGCACTATCAAACAACCACAAATACTATAGGAACAAAAGCGATTAGAGAAAGCCGTGTAACTGTAATATATTGCATTTCTATTTCAAACATATAGAAAATTGTATGATTTAATTGTAGAAGAGGGAGTAAAGGACACTGCACTTGTTGTATAAAAGTAAAATTAATATAATACACATACATGACGAATTTCACGGTGATCGGTCAAATTGTTTTGGAGACTAGCGGTTACATATATACAAGCATCCATTTTTTATATATACAGATAACGATTACACCAGACTTTTACATTAATTCCACTGTTTAAGGATGTGCTTAAATCTTACAGAGAGGTTTGGCTTTCAAGTAGAAATTGCTATAGCCATTTTCCAGTTACAGCAACCTGGAAGAAATCGGTTTATTAAATCGAAATACTAAAACACTTTAAAAATTAAAGGTTATGACCCCAGGAAAATGAAGCTTGAAATATGTCAGTAAATTACGAAATTTTAAAAATATTTTAGCTTGATTTGTGCTTCGTGTAGTAGTTGAAGATTACTTTCTAAGAAATATTGAAATAATATTATTTGACCCGGAGCTTTAGCTTTACATTATCTCTGTTACCTTTCTTGAGATTTAATTTTAAATGTATGACCGTCCTATAAATTTTGTTTTTGCTTAAATTTACACATTCCTACACACTAATAGAATACATAATAGAATAGAATAATAGGATACATAGAGTAAATCATCCTGATAGTTAAATGACCCTTAAAGACCAATGTCCCCCTTCAAAAATGTATAAATAAACAAATAAATAAGTAAACAAAAGGGCTCACCAATCAGAATGGTGTGTGGCAAACCTTTCGGAACCACTGGCACGTTATAACCATTCGTAAATTATACCACACATTAAAATCAAATACCAGAATCATTGTACACCAGGCTAAGAAGTCGAACAGCGAATTCATAGAATACCAAAGCACGAAGTAAACAAGTGGCGCAAATACTAATTTTGTCTTAACTATTAATTAACCATACTGGTCTGTTCTGTACATGTGTTTCCTCCCTTTTATTTACATTCCAGGCAAAGGAAACCGTAATTTAAGCAAGACGAGCTCTCTCGAATAGCATTTCTCTCCTGGGCACGTTGCAAATTAAAAAAATAAAATCGTGCGAGCAGGATGAGAAGTACAAAGAGCATTAAAATATATTTCTATGTAACAAAGGAACTTGAAAAAACATAAAAATAGCTGTGGTTTGAGCAAAGGTAAATCTTCCAGTATAAGAGGCCCTTGGAAGTGCAACAAAACATTAACAAAGCGTTCTAACATAAGCTTGTAAAGAGGAAGTATTCAAGCAAAATGGATGGGTCTACTGCCTCTAGAGTAACAGTTTTTTCATCTCCTAGTTCCCCTGAGCTGGTGACGTAATAGATATGAGGGCAAGGAAGAATGCCGGAACGATTCTGGTTGGAATTTGTAACGGCTATCGCATGCGACACGAAGTTGTCGTTAAAATCCCTCACTCACACCAAACTAATCTTTATATGGGACATTTTTTAAAAAATATTTTTCCAGATAAATGACACTAACAACCGTGACTAAAATGCTATATATTCAACATATTTACATGACTAGTAAAATATATTTATGAAATTATTTATCTGCCAATAGCTAGTAAAGTCCTTTCTATTGAAAGAAATTTTCTATAATTTTTATAACTGATAAATATCAAGGGATACACGAAAACGCGTTAAACAAAAATGTAGATTGAGTGAATATTGCAGGGGCTATGCACTAGCAGGTAATTCAATTTTAATAGCACTCACAAGAAATGTTTTGCCTACGCTGCCAATGAGGTTCGGCAGGTAATACCGGTGCAATACGATGAAGCTTCAGCACAGTTGTATGCAAATTGTCCAATCATCTAAAAGTCACATATCCAAATTGATTGTTAAGGGGGAAAAATTCTCATTTGCGCAATCAAATGTTCATGTGAACAAGTCCAATCGTGTGCATGAACTTCGAGTGCCAATACTATCACCCGACAACGTTAGCAGGAGTGCGAGTATATAATCGAAGGAGAAGCATCGTGCATGAAAAAGGAAGGGAGTTATTCTTCTGCTCAAACGTCATATCGATTGTGACTTACCTTCCTTGTAGGAATGCGTATGTCAGGTGCAGTAACCGAAAATATTTCCAAAGTTTTCAGCTGAAGTATCAATTGTAATACTTTCACATAAATTCTAAGGGAGATGCAGGTAAATTGTGCCAAAATGGAGTGTTTCTAACCTATACACATTTGAGATGGTGATTCCAAGTATTTGTATTTTCCATCTCTAATTTCTCTCAAAAGTTTGTTTACTTAAGACCCGGGTGCGATTCCCGGTACCGGCGTGGGAATTTTTCTCCCACTGGGAGACCTGGTCCGGGATGCACTCAACCTCGTTAGGTCCCTGAGGGGCCAATTTAGGAGTTACTTGAATGAGAAGTAGCGGGCCCTGGTTGCGAAGATTGCATAACCGGCCGGGAGGGACCAGGACGCTGACCACGTCCTACCCTCCAGTACTGCACCCCTCTTAGGACACCCATCACAGGCAGAAACGGGGAACATAGTGGCCGATCAGAGGCCCTGCCGCAGGGTTAGCTTACATTAAAAGAAATGTGAATTTTCTGTAGTGTTAAAATTTTACACAGAGTGTGCCCTTTTTCCGAAAGTAATTTCCCTCAGAGCAAACAAAGTACTAACTTCTACAAGTTACAATCCTATGCTTCAGTTTTTAATATTTTTAAAATAGCACGAAAGTATTTAAAGACTGCTTTTTTCAAACAAAATTTATATTTAAAAACTAGAGCTTAACAATGGTACAATTTATTTAAACTGGCGGGTTAAATACTTATTTTTAGAATTTGTTTTTGCAATTATGATTTTATCATAGCAGAAAATCAGAATTGGTGGACAATTGTACTTCAAATACCAATGCCAAATTGCATTACATTATCTTAAAGCTTTAACAACTTACAAGTAACTTGTAACTATATATTTTATCTGCTACAAACCTTAAGGCACGTTATTCTTCAACTATTACAATGTTTCGTTACTACAGGTTATTATACAGTTCACAAAAGGGCACATTTTGACCTTTTTATTTAATTTCCATTATCTCAAAAATAAACCTTTGGTCTAAGAACCATTGCCACAGAATTTTCTTTCATAATTTAATTAATTTTTAATGAATAAATTTTGAGTTTTTAGATTTATATTCTTCTATTTAGAAAGCCTCAAATTCTTCTGATAATGAACAAATATTTTCCCTTGTCCACTGCCCGTTGCTTGGTATAAGATAGAGGCTAAGATAAGGATTTAACATACCCTCTGCCTACAGATGGAGAGGAACTTCCCTTCTCTCTGCTTCTTACCTGGAAAGAAAGAAAGAATATATTAAAATAATTACGAAAATATAGGTATACAATTGTAATAACCAATATATTTTAAATAAACTAATTGTAAAATAAAGATATTCTCTTTATTTTCACTACTACGTGTAGTAAGTGAGCGAAGCATTGTTGAAGTTTTGATGTCGATATTTCACCGGTATTAATTTACATTAATAGTGAATTAAAATGGTGCACAAGAGTGTTTAGGCTCTCCTGCAAAATTAAGAAATTGATAGCCGGCTGTAATTTATGTAAAAGATCAGATTTTAAATCTGTCAGCACAGAATCAGCAGTCAAGTAAGGCGCCATCATTTCCACCTATGTTTCTCTGTCCCTCTCAGACGCGTTTTTAACGCTTGATACTATGGATTAAAGAATTATTGCTATCCCTTGAAGTCGGAGTAACATTATTAGCGTGGCATGTCTAAAAATGTATTTATTCCATGTTTCGTTTTTGAGTTATAGATCTCTCTTTCAAATACACACACATATATATACGCACATACACTTGGACATGTTTCTGGAAATAATTTTTCCTCTTTCAGTGCGTGTATTTCGAGTGAAATTTCGATATTCAACTTCTAGCTGCATATACTATTTGCTTTACCTACTATAATAAAAAAAATCTGATGTATTGCACTCACATGACTTTCTCTACTTTTGTACTAACCATTCTTACAAACTCTTATTCCTATATCTTCTTCGTGTTAGTTGAGATAAACATTTGTACAAATTATCTTATTGCTTATTTCCTTGTAGGTGCAAGGGGAATATTAGAATACGGTAGCCTTTTTGCGATAGTCAAATCTTTTAAAGCTTTGAGATTCCGTTCTCTTTGCACACGTAACATATAAAAAAATGAACAACGATGACCCATTTCACGAAAGTTCCAAGTTTTCCGAAACTCACACACATAACAAGGAATATCTCCGAAATGGTTCACCCTACAAGAAAATTTATTGAGACATGCATTGCGTATTTTAGCAAGATCTACATTTTTTGTATAGTATGATTTGGTCTATCTGTAACGGTTTACCAGTTACGCAAAGGTCATCTAGAGTAAATACGATTACAGGGGCTATAGCCAGAAAATTCAAGATATACATTTCATTTGTCATAAAAATATCTCAAACATATGACATTTTAATAAAAATCGTTAGAACCATTTTCAAGAAAATCAAAATTTGCAAAAAATTTTCTATGTAAAGGGTAGTTTAGGGTGGAGTTGTTTTCTTCAAAATCTTCGTGTCACATCCTTGAAAGACATTAAACTTAAATACCAACTTTGGTTTTTAACCGACTTTTCGTTTTTGAGTTATGCTGTCCACAGACTGACAGACTGACTGACACACAGACACACACGGACCTTTTTCTAAAAATGCTTTTTTTGGATTCAGTGGGCCTCAAAACATGTATTTCCGGTGAAATCTCGACATCGAATTTTTGGGTGGAATATAATAGTTCCCCTAGTTACCAGTAGAGAAAGTAAAAAGTTGAAAAGCAGAGACTGGACAAGTTCAGCTGAATTGTTGAAAAGAAAGGCAATTCATAGAGAATTCTGGGCTGAGAGAGAATATGCCAACGCTATGAACTCTAGTTAATAACCTTTTGCTTTTCCTGTTGACATTCTGAAATAAAACACTTCCGAAGCGTGTAAAAGGTCGCGATGTGAAAACGTCACCTTTATTTCCTTGTCTTGCCCGTCATTTACAAACATTCGTAAATAGAACTAAATTAAAACGGATATTTCTTTCCAAGGGCTACAAATTAATGGAGGGAAAACAATTTCAACAGCAGCGCAGTCGTATTTTGTCACTGTTCTGCAGTAATTAATGTATGTGAAGCAAGTAGGAGATTCCAAAATGCATTTTCCTATAGTCAGGGAGAAACTAAATATATCAAATGTTCACTTATGTTACAATAAAATGGTTTTAAACCATTTTAAATCGTTACTATGTATCAGAGGTATGCAACGCTATTCAGATTGCCACAAATATAATCCTTTCTTTTTGAACCCATTTGATGTCTTCTCGTCTCTGAAACACGTTTTCGTTTTGGGGTAAAATTCTTCTTATAGAATACAGTTAAGGTGGATGTTTTGATTGCATTTAATATTTTAAAAAATTGAACTCGACCGTTATCTTTTAATTATTTATTTGCTTCTTATTTCCTTTCCTTACCTCAATCATACAAATAGCACAAACACACTTATGTTTAGTTGCTTTTACATACAATCTTTGCTATAAATCACTGAAGTTACTTCAGCGCATTAAAGTGACGTCAGCCACAGAACATCAAATATAACGAATATTTCCAGCACGTAAGCTCGGCGCTTAGCGTTCCATAGATGTTCCGTGCCAACGCGACATTATGTTAAGTATTCTTTAATTACAGTATTTATTTTGTTTACTACTATTTGGAGAATTAGGGGTACTTCACTGCATATTAGGTTCGAATCATTTTGTCACACAACATTCCTTATGTGTCAGCAAGAAGTTGAGGTATCCAGCGTTCCAAGTAAGTAATTCAAACAAAAGTGTTTAATTTACCTTTTACTTGGTTTTCTTTTCTATGATGACGGAAAGCTTTAAAAATAAGCTTTTATTTTATGTTACAGCTGCCTCTTATGAATTGCGCGGTTAAAAATTATACAAATATTTTGGAATATTATTTTTTTTTCGGATAATTCCTGTCACTTTATTCCCTCTGCTAAAACTGAAGCACAGTACACAGTTCCCTTTCATCGCTAACACGGTCTACAGTTCTTCGTGACGGTATACTCCCCATGGACAACGGAGGCTGATCCGTGTATCAACACGGGTCGTTCGTTGCCCTTCGTGTTCGGTAAAGCCAAAAGCGGTGAAGGAATGATGTTTAATTCATATCGCAGCTCGTTGCCTTCAGTAAACTAGAATCTCATTTCATCTAGTCTGGAAGTTACAGATAACCAAAACGCCCTGTTTAGGATGCTAACGAAAACATTCCTTTTTCAAATGCGCATTGTTTTCCTGCCAATCAAGAAGGCTGAAGACCGGCAAGCACCGGGTAGATTGCCACTGAAACACAGTGTTTTCATAACTGAGTATGCAGAGTAGAAATAACAACGCAATTCTGAGAGGTAACAACTTTTTTGCCCATGTATAACTGCATACTGGAATGAGCGCTTCTCTGTTGAATTACCCTTTACATATTTATACACCATTCTGTCTCACAACTTACTTTTGTAAGCTTTTGCGTTCATGTCCGCTGCCTTATGATTCGCGACGATGAGGAAAATGAATGAGCTCAAGCACTAAATGGCGTTACCGAATTACGAGTTACCTCGTATATGCTGTTCACCTTAGTATGAGATGGGGTAATTCAAGCAACACTCCACTAAGTGCATTTCCAACTTTACCTTCTCTACCGCGCAGTTACCTATTAAGTATATAAAGTATCACATTTCAACTAAAAATTGGCGCAGCAGAACAAAGGATTCCAGACTACTCGAAACACTGTTCGCTGGTCCGGCTGGTCCGGGTGAATTTCGAGAAAAATCCGTGCTACGTCATTCTCGATATACCTATATAAGGAAATGCTATGTTGCAAGAACTGAGTCGTTAAGTGCTGAATAAAACAGCTATTAACGAATTACTTTCTTGCTAATTTTCTTGTAGGTGCAAGGGGAATATGGGAATACAGTAGCCTTTAAGCGATAGTCAAATGTTTTAGGAGCTCATAGCTATGTGATGGCTTTGATGTTCCATTCTCTTTGCATGTTCGGAACATAAAATAACGACTTCTCATTTGAGAAATGTACAAGTACTGGAAAATTTAGGAAATAATACATTGCATTTTCTAACGAGATCTATATTCCTGTGTAGTAAGATGATGTCTATTTCTTACAGCTTACCAGTTATGCAAAAGTCCTTCAATGAAGAGGACTTCAGAGGCTATTTTCAGAAAATTCAAGATACACATTTCTATTCCTCATGTAAATATCTTAATCACATGATATTTTAATCAATATCATTAGCCAATTTGGGAAAATCAAAATATCCTAAAACATTTACCTGCTGAGTGGAGGGCTTTTCTTGAAACTCTTCGCGTGACATCCTAGAAGGGTGCTGAATCTAAATACTAAGTTTCTTTTTTGATTTATGCTAAACAAAGACACAAACAAATGACATTTTTCTAAAAAATTTTATTCGGGGAACTCAAAATTGATTTGCACTGAAATATCGCTATTGAATGTTTGGAGTGTATTTCACCGATATATCTAATCTTATCTCATTTCTCAACGTACAACATAGCAGAAGAAAAGTTTTATATGAAATGTAAGTAACTATTACTGGTTTATGTTTTATAAATAATTATTTTCATCGCACTGTTGGATTATGAAACTTTTCTTTGGGAATGTTTTGATTCTTACGCAGTTGCCCCAAGGCCTATTCTTTGCTGCTTAGGGTTTAAATGTTTGGATGGACGCTACCGCCCAGCCGCTGCGTCCCCCACCTCTGCCCACTACAGGCGTCATTGGTGAGGTGCAGTACTGGAGGGTGGGACGTGGTCAGCGCCCCGAGCCCTCCCGGCCAGTTATGCGGTCTTCTAGACCTTGGGCTGCTACTTCTCTATCAAGTAGCTCTTCAATTGGTCCCCCCGGGACCTAACGAGGCTGAGTGCACCCCGTGCCAGACCTCCCAGAGGGGATAAAATCCCCATGCTGGTACCGGGGATCGAACCCGGGCCCTCGGCGCCAGAGGCAAGCGCGCTACCAACTGCGCTACGGAGGCGGTCTTTTCCAAACGCTACATCAATGCAAATGGTCCGCTTCCTGTAAGCATATTTAATTCATTCGCGTGCTCCAAACTTATTTCACCGATCCGGATTAACAAAGAATCGTTGCTCATTGAGTTAGCTGAATAAGGTTCTTTCCAGAGTTATCCTGAAAAATGAATGTCGGATAACTAACGAACCCCGGACTCATTTGAGTATAATTCCACCAATTTTATTCATCTGATATGAGCAAACCGTTTAAACCTCATATGTTATATGATGGATAGTAACCAAGGATGTTTAAACACAATTTTAAAATAAAACTCATTATAATTTCATTGCTTATACTAGTAAAGTGGTCATAATTTTTCCTGTCCTCTACGGATAATCCCTTTTCCACACCATTTGCCCTTTTATAATTTACTTGGGAACTAGAGGGCTGTTTCGAAAGCAAGACATATTGCTAACTGGTGTGCATTTTCTGGCTGACAGTTTTACGATGATACTGTACCTGGCGTGAATCCGAATACCGAATTTTGTTTCATGTCTGGAACAGCAGCATCGCATAAAACATTTTGCTACAGAACGTGGTGTCGGATGCTGAGGGAAATTTATCTGTCCCTAGCCCCAGCTTGTGACAAGGAGAGGAATTTATTGCCACGAATACCAATAAGCCACCCTTCTCCCTCTAACCTCTGCTCGTTATGCCGCAAGTCCCTTGTTACTTGCCGGTGATTAGCGGCTGGCTATCGGAGGATATGCTTTCCGTAAAAGTATTGCTTTTCTATCTGGCATGTGCTAACGAAGCAGCCATAATCTACGGTTACATTTCTATTATTGTTTTTGCAATGCTGGGAAGTTTAAAAGGGATATTTATGGGATTATTTCTGTTTACAGTTGTACAAGCGCAGTTTCGTGACCTTGGCCTTACTCAAGGGTACCAAGTGCTTGCTCCGAGACACTCAGATAGCGGCTGCGGCACGGGTGAAAAGTTCGAATGGAAATTTAAGTCAGATATTTCTATTACTCTGTTTCTTCTCGTTTACTTTAAAAGTAAAGATGTTGTGACCATAAGCTTTTAATATGAATTACATTAAGCACGTAATTATCCGAAAACAAATTAATATTCCAAAAACGCTAAAACCACAAATGATAAGGAATATTTGTATAATTTTTAACCGTACATTCATAACAGGCAGTTGTAATATAAATTTAAAAAAAATCTGATGTGTGGCACTCACATGACTTTCTCTACTCTTGTACTAACCATTCTTACAAACTGTTATTCCTATATCTTCTTCGTGTTAATTAAAACAAACATTTCTACAAATTATCTATTTGCTTATTTCCTTGTAGGTACAAGGGGAATATTAGGATACAGTAGGCTTGTGCGATAGTCAAATTTTTTAAAGCTTTGAGATTCCGTTCTCTTTGCACACGTAACACATAATAAATGAACAACGATGTTCCATTTCACGAAAGCTTTAAGTTTTCCGAAACTCACACACATAACAAGGAATATCTCCGAAATGGTTCAACCTACAAGAAAATTTATTGAGACATAAATTGTGTATTTTAGCAAGATATACATTTTTTGTACAGTATGATTTAGTCTATCTCTAACGGTTTACCAGTTATGCAAAATTCGTCCACAGTAAATACGACTACAGGGGCTATAGCCAGAAAATTCAAGATATACATTTCGTTTGTCATAAAAATATCTCAAACATATGACATTTTAATCAAAATCGTTAGAGCTATTTTCAAGAAAATCAAAAATTTCGAAAAATGTTCCATGTAAAGGGTAGTTTAGGGTAGAGCTATTTTCTTCAAAATCTTCGTGTCGTATCCTTCAAAGACATTAAACTTAAATACCAACTTTGGTTTTTAACGGACTTTTCGTTTTTGAGTTATGCTGTCCACAGACTGACACACTGACACAGACACACACACGGACCTTTTTCTAAAAATGCTTTTTTGGGATTCAGGGGTCCTCAAAACATGTATTTCCAGTGAAATCTCGACATCGAATTTTTGGGTGGAATACAATACTTTCCCTACTTACCTAGAGAAAGTAATAGCTCCACATTGTTATTACACTTTGAACCTATTTACCCATTTATTATAACTGTTTTGTGCTTTTCTGCCATCTTGATATTTGTGGAATTATTAATTACACAAGCAAGTCTCAAGGCAGGCACCAATCCGTAATGCAAAACATACACATAATTTCTGTAGCAAATTTTCGAAATTCTGGGTATGTTTGTGGATCAGCGGTTTGATAAAAACTCACAATACTGTCACTACACCCCTTTTAGATCTGAATCACAGCGTAAATCAGTAAGTTCTATTTGAAGTTATTGAAACATTCTCGGCATCAACAGAATAGGCCAAGGAAAAGATCCAGTTTACGTTTGAAAGCCTCCAAATCTGAAAAATGAGCTCAAAGGCGTTATCTACCAAAGCAGCAGGTGAGTGGTGTTTGAATAAATGAGGGAGGATCAAGGAAGAAATAGCCTTGCATCTTTAGCACAGGACATTTATGCAATTGAAATACTTATGTCAGACGATATGTTTGCTAATTTAATTAAGTATATTCATTGCTGCTAGAATGCTCCTTTTTATAGCAATTGTGACAAATAAATGAGTAGTTTAACATCATACTACTCTAGCATTATACCTATAGTACCCTAAGTTAATAGCAACAATTTTAACACACGCCAGCTTAACTATGATTCTGATTACAATAAATAAATACAAATAATCACACAACAGCTATTAATTCCAGTCCAGTTTTCTTCAAAATTTAAACAAACATGCCAACACGTGTACAACTGCTTATATATTTATGTTCAGTACAATCAGAACAGCCAACATAAATTATTTATAGAGCAGATCTTTATAATTTGCTTTCTTCCCTTCTCTGAAGTCTGAGAAGGTAAAGCACTAGATTGAAAATTTGAACTTTGCTCGGCGTGTGACGGAAAACTTTGTTATAGGTTATAAAACCCGCAAAATGCCATTATTATTGCGTCATCAAGAATGAAAGACCATGTTGCTCACACTGCTTCCAATATATATCTATGGAAATCCAGAAAATGGATTAACTTAATGTTCTTTTATTAATTTAACCTAGCAAGGGAAGGTTCGAATTCGTTCCAAATCGATGTATAACACAGTCATAAGGAGATGCTGCCAACCTTGAATAAAGTAACTTTATATAAACTGTAAAATGTTAAACTAATTTGCAGAAAAGTACGTAATCATATTCACAATTCTCAAGATGAGATAACCTTAAAAGCTTTAGATGGAGCGACATCAATCACTGTTCCTTATTAAGTTTAGCGATAAAGACTTGCTCGGTGGTGCTGCGAGTTGTAAAGAAGGGAGGAGTAATAGGGGAACAAAATTGAGGTGGCAGGGAAGAGAGTAGCTGGGAAAAAAGGGGGAAAAAGAAAATAAGAATAGCTGACATCCGGCACTAAGATTTATGGCAATTGACATTATAATGCTAGATAAATGATTGTACCACTTAACTAAAATGTATCTGGTAAGTGAAAAGACCTATTGTGTCTGCTTCTCTATGAATAATCAGAAAGTCGAACTTTTGCTCCGTCATTTTCTTAACCATTTTCATACTTAATTGGGCATGATGGAACTTTTCATAACCATAATTATTAATTAGTACTTCTATGAATGAAGAAGTTTATCCTATTCACACGAAGCAACCCAAATTCGAAAGTTTAAATCATAAAACTCTGATGTGTTGCACTCACATGACTTTCTCTACTCCTGTACTAACCATTCTTACAAACTCTTATTCCTATATCTTCTTCGTGTTAGTTAATATAAACATTTGTACAAATTATCTTGTTGCTTATTTCCTTGCAGGTGCAAGGGGAATATTTGAGTGACAGTCAAATCTTTTAAAGCTTTGAGATCTCGTTCTCTTTGCACGCTTAACATAAAAATGAACAACGATGTTCCATTTCACGAAACTCACACACATAACAAGGAATATCTCCGAAATAGTTCACCGTACAAGAAAATTTATTCAGACATAAATTGTGTACTTTAGTAAGATTTATATTTTTTATAGTAAGATTGTGTCTATCTCTTACGGTTTATGAGTTATTCAAAAGTCATCCAGAGTAAACAGGACTATATAGGTTATAGCCAAAAAATTAAGATATTTCATTTGTCATAAAAATATCTCAAACATGTGGCATTTAATCAAAATCGTTAGTCATTTTCAAGAAAATCAGAATTTTCTAAAAATATTCCGTGTAAAGGGTAGTTTAGGGTAGGGCTATTTTCTTCAAAATCTTCGTGTCGCATCCTGAAAGACATTAAATTTAAATACCAACTGTGGTTTTTAACCGACTTTTCGTGTTTGAGTTATGCTGTCCACAGACTAACAGAGACACATACAGACTGACACACACACATACGCACGCACACACACCCACACCCGCAATATTGAATTCTTGAACATATAGTATCCAAAAGCAAGAGCGGTTAAGGGATATCTTTCTAAG
Source organism: Tenodera sinensis (assembly GCA_030765045.1). Taxonomy (NCBI): domain Eukaryota; kingdom Metazoa; phylum Arthropoda; class Insecta; order Mantodea; family Mantidae; genus Tenodera; species Tenodera sinensis. The sequence continues at coordinate 158,989,201 of CM060967.1, read as the reverse complement.
AGGATTCGTATATATTAATTTAGTCTTGTTGTGGAGTAAAAATGCGATTTTTCACAAAAAGATTTACAGGTGTAGAAGTTCCAGGGCTACAACAATCCACTTTATTATAAAATTCATGTACAGTCTAATAAAACTGAAAGACAAAGTAGGGGTCTTACCACATAAACACAGTCGGCAACGAGCGCCGATAACGCGAATAGAAAAAACACCGCCAGGCGGTTCTTAGTTCGTTGGCTCTCCCTGTATTTATCTCGACACAACATTCTCTTGGTTATTTCTGCTCTTAAAATTGATAACTGATACTAACACGAATCATTTAGATATTTACATGGAACTGTGCGTATTTCTTTCCCAGGATTTTCATAGTAATAACACTTTTTTACACCCGCATTAGTGAAAAACCAAGCGTAGGTATAAAGTGGTCTTTTTACCAGAGTTTTTCAATGCACGTGGAGTTTCATTAGCAAGACTCCATGAGCAGAAAGCTATTAATAAGTTCCCTCACATCCATCCATCCATCCCTCATGAGGGTTCTATCCGTCAGAGTGCATGGGGTAAATCTTTCCACTCTGGAGAAATTGAAAATAAATGCATATCGTAAGAGCATTTCCATCAGTTACTGAAGTGATTAATTTCATCAGCAAGAGCAACTAAATCTGTATCATAAAGCAAGATCCAAGAGATGAATTGTGGTACTTTTTAATACTTCAACGAAGTTGTCAAAACTTACAGATCTATTTCATCGAACCGTGTAAAAGGGGATATAGAAGGGATTGCTAATTTTTATATGATCCAAACCAACCAAAATACTTGGCATTTTCTTAACCCGTCATTTTGGTTACCACTGTTTGTTCCACCGTCAGCATTTCGCATTTACTTAACAAGAAATAACTTTCAGTCGATAAAACAGGTAGGTTATAGGTTTCTAAATTTCTACATATTTAAGATATTTACATGACAAATAAAAGTTTATCTTAGAAATGTCTAGAAATGTCTGTAAAGTAGTTTTCTTTGTGAAAAAATGCTGTATAATTATGTAAACCATAAGAAATATACAAAACCTTCTCTATTAAAACTGTACATTTCATTAAAACACACATTTTATTGCTAATAAATTTTATATACCATTAGGGGATAACTAACAGATGGCTACTATCCCGTATTATTGGTTTGAATTGTTGAATAATCATTCTAGAGCATTGTAGTTGTTCAGTTGTTTCTGACAATAAAATTGTATGGAAGCATGTGAAAGATATCTCTCTAATCGAACATCTGGATTAACATGCAGATAGAAATATAAGTTTTCACCTCATGTAGGTTATATAAAAACAACGATAATGAGTATAGAAATGAATATGAATGTAAAACAATATTTTTCTTTATCTCTGTAAAATCGCGTATTTTTATGTGGTACGACCATAATTGCAGTGCTGCTACGGTACCTATATTTTTAGGTCTTTACTTTTATCTATTATGTTCCAACTAAAAGTCCGAGATAACACAACTTTTCGAGTAACTTTATGGACTAACATTAGGTAACTTTTTATCGCTGCTGAGCTTAAGGATACATTTTGCTACACAGTAGAAATATTTCTACTTGAGAACAGCAAACAATAAAACTTCTGCGGCAAACTTGCGACATTTCCTTTACATAAAACGTTCCTGGAACCGTGACGCGTGACCAGCATTAATACTTCCTTCCGCTTTATTCACAGGGGCTGCAGTTTTAAACTACTGTGACAAACTGAACTCGATCGTTATGTTTTAAAATCACTTCTTTATTATTTCTTTTATTTACAAATTATTATCTATATATACAATCAATTTTATTCTTTTTTCACAGATTTACTCACAACTAACAAGAACATAGAAGAAGTTACTTCACCATAGCAACGTGACGTCAGCCACAGAACCAAGAAACGCTTCCAGCACGGAAGCTCGTTGCTTGGCGTTGCATAGGCGCTCTGTGCCTGCCACAAGAAGGCTTCATTTAAATTATTCGAAAGCATAAATGAGAGAAACTGTAGAGATTAAGCATTTATTATGCTACTTAGTAGAAATAAGGTTGCTTGGGAATATTTAGTAGGAGTTATGTAGATAAATTCATGTGAATGCGAGATAAGAGACATTTAATTCTTACCGATGAGTTGTTTCTCGTCATTTCTTGGAAACAAATCTCCCTACCAGGGATCAAGTTTGGATTTGCCTATTCATCAGTGTGTGCGGTTTAATTAAATATAACCTAACCTCAAAGTTCTTCCTTTTTAGTATGTAAATGTTGAATAAGAGGACCTGTTTGGTGAACTCGCAAAACTTAGCCACCACCTCGGCGCGGTTTGTTTGCAATGAGTCCTTAGGGTGCAGTGCCATGCCAACAATGCAGAGCAAGTGGCGACTGCATGAATTAGGCAGACATCAGCTTTATGGTGCAGCCTACGAAATTGCTCTCCGCATGTTCCTCATTAGCCAAGCTGTGCTGTATTTATCGCGTGTAGTGCATTACTCCATCCACTAATTCCTCGACTCCCTCGCAATTTCACATTCCATTATAACATAAACAATGCAGCTCATGTTCTTCCGCACGACTTTGTCACGGCCACTCCAGTACGCTTTTTCCATTCGTTTAATATTTTACCCACTGTGCTTTCAATTACAGCAATTAAGTAGAAGGGAAATGATGCAGGGATACATTCGGAAGCGGAAGGCATCCATTTATCCCCTCCAATGCGGAACAACACTTCTTTCATCCCTTGGTTTATGATCCACACAATATACAACCATTTGTTTGAAATCTGAAAGCCAAAAAGCTTGTATGGAAATATATAAATTTCCCACATCACTTGAAGCGACGATTCCCAGCTTATCGTCTACACATTCACAATGAGAACAATTCGATTTTCGCTTGTATGCATTTGAAGCTTCTAAACAACGGCGTATTAAGTGAGATTGCTGTTTATTCAGTTTAGAATAACGTATCCAAAAAGCTCAATTCAGTCCATAATCAAATTTTGTTACGACAAAAATAAACACTTTAAGAGCAAGAAAATCTACTGTGCTTAAAAGTCCACTTCATTATTAGCTCTAGCAATGCCAACCCTTACTACTGAACTTATACTACCAATGGGGGGGGGATTACTTTGTGACCCCCACTGGTATCAAAATATCTGAGGAATTCTTAAAAAAAATTATTGGGTATTATATTTTGTTATGTATATAAAGGTAACATTTAACGATTTTTTAATTAACCCTTTTTTACATGAGTCACATTACACCGACGGGGCAGTAATTTCTGACCACCTCGACATTTCATAGCTACTCTAAAAGAACAACAATGTAAACTTTACAACTACACAATTCAGTTCCAGAAACAGTGATTGACAATAACTACTAACTGCATGCCTTTAATAAAAGAATTAAAATACAGAATTTTAAAAATTACTGAAGGTGGCATAAAGCATTTACTCACACAAATAACAACGAAAATCTCCAAAATGGATCCTAGAAACAGAAATTTGGAGATAACGTGTGTTTTAATAAGATCTAAATTTTTATATAGTAAGATTTGGTCTCTCTTATGCTTTACTAGTTACGCAGACGTCATCAAGAGTAAACAGACCAACATAGGATACAGCCAGAAAGTTCAAAATATAAATTTCATTTGCACTAAAAATTTCTTAAACATATAGCAGTATAATCAAAATCGTTAGAGCTATTTTTGAGAAAATGAAAATGTTCGAAATGTTTTCCATCTAAAGAGTAGTTTAGGGTGCAGGAATTTTCTTTAAATTTTCAAATTTAAATATCAACTTTTCGTTTTTGAGTTATGCTATTTACACACACACACACACACACACACACACACACACACACACACACTGATATTAACGCACCCTTTTTGTAACTATATAGATATTTTGAAGTGATAGTCTACAAAAAAAACGCCATTCATCGTATTACAGAAAGATTTAGTCATTCGATGACATTTTAAAATAATTTAACCAATCCCAGCCATTTTCTGCTTACACTCTAGCTTTTATTCTATATTCCTATACATAGAAAACAGAGAAGATATTGCGTTCCGTGCAAAATTCAAGTTACAGCTATCCTGGAAATCTTAGCACATTCGTAGAAGGAAAACGGAGGTGGAAAAAGAAGCGAACTGCAAGGAAAACTTATCTACTTTACCACGTCATGAGTTTCGAGAAGTATGTTCAGGAGATATTGGCGCAAATCCTGGGTCGAGAGCGAAATGTGCCACACACACACACACACACACACACACACCATAGACAAACATAACGAGAGAGGAAAGGATTTACTCAGGGATTAAGAATTCAGGTGCAGGATACGTGTATTTATCTACAGGAGGGGCTTTAGAAAATATGAGGTATAAATATACGAAAACTTTTTTATTGAGGACTCCCCTTTGTGCTACGTGACCTATTTAAATTGAAACACACGGTAAACATATACCCACAAAGAGGGGTATAAAATTAGTATTTTCAAACATGTAATCATAAGCCCATTGATATTTTTATTACGCCTGGTTATCCAATAAATAATTGGGCTGCACTTTTGCAATGTTGTTTTCATACAAAATTCTCGAATTTTCAACTTGGTTAAATTTATCTAGACTACAATTTCTTGCAGGAGAACACCCATCTCAATAGAAAATTCCATATCTGTATTATGTCTTCTATTATATCCGTTACACCGCCAGCGAAAAGAAACAAAAGTGCCTTTACAATGACAAGAAATTACTGCGGAAATCATAACTCATAACCAGAAGTTTTGTTTCTAACGATAAATGAGAAATGGTTTGCATGTATTTGACATGTGATATATGGGATTATTTTCGCAAATTTTTGCGACTTTTTAATATTTTGGAGAATATTGTGTTTTTAGCGATAAAAGAAAAATATCTATTGTTTTAAATTTTGCTTAGAACAATGTTTTTTAATCACTGACTCATTGCCGCTGGTTTTAATAATGCTGAAATAATTCACATCTAATTCTTACAAATTCAATAAATAATTCTTTTGGGACCAACTGTTTCATTGGCAGAGACAAAGAAAGCTGCCCGATAACGCAATCGGTGAGGCTAAAATAAAATGTTATCTTACAAGGTCAATATTTACGCGTTACGTAACAGACAGAAGGGCAACAATAAAAAATGAAAGTTTCGCAACTTGTATGTTGCAATTTGGTGATTGGGCAATGACCCTGATGTCTGATGCATGTTATATGCATAGTCATTCATGTCATGACAACAATAAAATAAATGATTTAATTTCGAGAAATTTTAAACAATGATATTACACTAACATTACTTACCAGTTAATTTTAATTTGAATAAGGTCTATGTGTGTTAAATTTATCCGAAAATTTCTGCGAAATTAATGTGAATTTTAGTGTAATATTCAACACAAAACAACACCAACTTAAATTATTAATTCATAATGCGTATTTAATCTTGACTATACACTCGTATATGTACCTATAAACAAATATTTGATTCTTTGTTTGGTTTATTGAGTACAGGTTGCCTTAACGTACAAACCAGGAGCAATATAAACATAATTCAAAATCTAGAGGCCAGTTTTTGCATATTAATTTATGTGCAGCAATAAATATTGTTGTTATAAGCCAACAACACCTTTTAACAAACTCAGGAATTATGTTTTCTGCCCGACAGTGCATTGCATAAATGTGTACTAAATTTATTTATTAAGCCTTGTAATATAATGCCTAGGATATAATAAAAGGGTTGGGTATCGTTTTTATGTAAAACACAACTTTAAAGTATACGTGGAAGTAAATTTGTTTTGGAATATTAATTAAAACGCACGTCACAGCAAATGTCAATATAAAAATAAAATTGTTTGATCTGTAAAATACACAAGCCTTATAATAGCAGCGTGAGGAAAAGCGGGTGCTTTGTTAGTAATTTATACGTAATATGACACGATAGAAAATTAATATTGTTTGTATGAAGTGCTTTAACTACCTCTAAGTGGAAGAATGCCATTTTATATTCTCTCAAAAATGGCTCTAACGATTCAAAACAGTGTCGAGTAAATTACACCTGACGCTTATTTCACTGCCATAAATATTTCCCATTATGATTACATACTAATATTACAAGATTATAATTGTTAATACCGATTTCCATATAAACTAATGGATTTTACTAACAGTTAAAATTATCTGTTTAAGACACATCTTCAGGTAAAGAATAAAAATCTGCACTTTTAGCCAGAATATTTAAAACTTCTTGCTAATTATTGGCATCAACTAGAATTATTTACACTACTAAAGCTTAAAATATATTTTGGTTAAGTATAAAAGATTCAAAATTGAAAATATCAAATTTTTAAACTCTGTAGCTTTTATAAAAATGATTTAGACACCAATTTGTTTATCTGAACATTTACACTAATTTAAACCTCAAATATGCCAATTGGGTGTTTAAAAAGTTACAAAATTTAACATTAAAAATGCCTCTTTTCAGTAAATGAATTTTTGTTTAAATGGCTACAGACTTTTGTGATTTATATCACATCATTTCCTGTCAAATAAGCTTCAAAATTATGTATAAATAAGGTATGTAGCATAATTCTTCCTAGGACTAAAAAAGGTAAAAATGTTGAAAATTTTAATTTCGAGAAATATTGAAAAGAGATTTCCACAATGTTATGTGTGCAGGGCTATCATATGACACAATTATAAAAAGGTTGAATATTCTGAAAAAATCGCCATTTCCTACGTGGCTTGCCGTATAAAGTAATAGATTTTATTAACACTTGAGATTTATCGTGTGGTTTGACAAAATATGTACTTATATTACAGAGGTAAAAATGACAATGTTTTTACACAACGTTAACTTCCTTGGCGACTCCTGGCAGAGTTCATATGGCGTAGAAGTCCTGCAGTAAATTTCTGTCAGAGTGCACCGCTGCCCCCTGTTGTCATACTACACGTTAAGCAGGCATAACAGAGAAGTTGCCTATACTTGTCTGTTGTACTAGCCTGGCAAATGTATACCCCATCTTGGTATAGCGCTTTGGGAGCTGCATCCCGCATGCCCTAAATTATATTCTCTTCCCCTGCGGTCCAAGTACAGAGCGCTATGACGTCACAAATTCAACTGGTCTTCAGTGCGAGCATGTTCAGCGGTTTGAGCTGACGTCACACCGGCACTACTTGTCCTCCCCTGTTCTACACCGATAATCAAATACTTCACACAAGCCGTGCGTAGGCAAAAGCTGGAAAGGTAGAATCAGATTGAAAATCCATTGCCGTAGCAGAAATAGCTGGGTGAAGCGCAAGCCAGTTGGAATTTAATGTCGTACTGGACCATTGTGATAACTCAGTACAGAAAGCTGAATACCAGTGGTTCAAATCCCTACCATGGCATTGTATTTTTCGATCTAACTATATTTTTCCAAAACCACTTACCACACCCGTGTTAATATCAGAGCTTTATTCCACTTTAAAACACTTGAAGGAAACCTAGCATTCCCACAGGTGTTGTGTTCTGGTCTTTCATTCATAAAAACAATTTAAATAAAATGTGTCAAACGAAAATTCCATGAATCAAAATATTTTTAAGTGTTACACGTATCAGACAGATTTAATCCTGGATTCTTAAACCTACTATTTTTTTCCATTTAGCATTAATGCTCAAGCACATCGCAATTACCCAAAATTGTGAAAATCTCCTTACCTGCAAAATGTGAGACGCTGGCTAAAACCTCCAACATCTTGATTTATCACCAACTCACTCCATCACTTTTTGTCGACACATAATATATATCACTTCTTTTCTCCCAGTTATCGCGCAGTGTTTCAAAGTTCTCAAAGGTCAAATTTAATTTATCATGGCTAATTTCACACTGGAACTCCGGGTTGCAAAACGTCACAAGTTAACCTCAGCATCAAAACACATTCTCCTTTAAAAATTAAGATAACATAGCATATAGACTTGCTAATTCTCACAATTTAACCGTGCAGGTCTCAAAACCAAATTTAGCCTCTAATTAGCAACTAATTTCAGTACCAACAGGAATTGAAATTTTCAGTTGACTTGTAGCAATAAAAATCTACTTAGCTTAATAAATTTTAACAATAAAATAATTTGAAACCCAAATCCAAGTTCAATGAAATAAAAGTAACCCATTTTCATTATGTATTATCAATAGGAGCAGGTTTTGCTAATAGCAGGATTTGTTAACTTTAAATCCTGATTAAGTCACCAATATTTGCCTTCTAGAATGATCTGATATGTAATAAAATCTCCTACGTCATATACGACATTAATTTTATAAGATAAGCTTCAACAAATACCAAAAGAGAGACACTATGGCAGGCACAAAATTATTTTCTTGGTAATTTTCTTGTAGGTACAAAGGGAATATGGGTATACAGTAGGCTTTGAGTGGTACTCAAACATATGGCATTGTAATGAAAATCGTTACAGCCATTTTTGAGAAAATCAAAATTTTCGAAAAATTTCCCATACAAAGAGTAATTTAGGATGGAAAGATTGTCTTCTAGAGCTTCGTTTCGTATTCTTGAGATATATTAAGCTTAACTTTGCTTTTTAATCGAGTTTTTGTTTTGGGGTTATGCTTTTCACAGACACACGCGCACGGACTTTTTTTCTAAAACTGCTGATTCTGATTCAAGGCGCCTCAAAACGTATATTTTCGGTGAAATCGCGACATTTAAATTTTGGGTTGAATACAATGGTTCCCCTACTTCTCAGTAGAGAAAGTAAAAATTAATTATTCAGATAATACGCTGACAAGTAGAAGGGTTTTCATTTAGTGGTATAGGCGAAAGGTGAACCTCACACGCCCAGCCTGGCTGGGATTAGTACTTAAGAAGCAGGTTTCCTCTCCACAATAAAAAAATAGGAAAAAAAATCCTTTACCAATCTTTACCTATTCCTCGAGCACTCTTGCTAGCCCTTGCCCACCGGGCGTCTTTACAAAGAATAACACGAGTGTTATGCGGGACCGCACAAAGTCAATCCTAAAATATTACACGACTTTTTTCTCCCGTGGAGGGTTTTTTAGTCGAATATTGTCATAGCGGCGAAGCCGACACACCCCACTGTGCTCTCCGACACTGTGGGAGTCCATAAATTGACTTTCCTCCACTAGAAAAAAAATTATACAGCATGAAAGTACAATAAGCATAATAAAAATATAATAAAAGTCAAACGTATTAATATTTCTTACTAAATTTCACAGGTGCAGGCCTGAAAGTTCCCATCTTACTCAATTATCTCTGTCACATAGACTTTGGACCATATGAACTTCACATTAAACCGATATCACCTACAATATGTGCCAGTCAGATTGATTGGATTAATATTTTAACCCTAATTCCCAACGAATGCTCTGTGTTGCAACTCAATCCTGTAGTTTAATATTGTTAATCGATGTATTCACTTCCATACTACACATGGAATTTCGCATTCCGAAAACGATTCCTATCTGTTTTAAAGTGAGGTGATTTTCTACAGGCTTCAAAGAATGTCTAGTTTACTCTTCTAAGGATATTTTATAAAGTAATAAGAATCATGATGTATCAGAGGAGCTATTTACATTTTTTTAGAAATATATTAGCATAAAACAGTATTTAACTTTAAAATACAAAACGTTGCTCTACTAAAAAGGCGAAAAGAAAGGTTATTTAAAGGGAAGCAGAGAAACAACAGAAAATTAACTGAGAAAATTGAAAGTCGAGAGAGAGAGAGAGAAAATGTGTAACAACAAACAAGCTCACACAATACAAGCTCACACAATACAAGCTCACACAATACAAGCTTTTGTGAACAAGTACGTATATTTTTACCTTGTTTGTTGTAAAAGAGAAAACTTATTACAGCGGAAAATGTGTCTTTATAAATGAGAAAAGGAGAAGTTCATTTTATGCTCGGGTGTTCTACTGCTTATAAAGCATTCCGACATAAAATTAATTTTATTTCGTTCGTTAGAAAATACCCATACTGCTGTCTTTAAAAACAAAGGACAAGCGTTTGAATATATGCATGCCTAAAAGTTTACCCACAAAATGTTACTTTTCGGGAAACAAATTTGAAACAAAAATCTTGAAATTTGGTATGTTAGCAGATTGTTTATTGTCAGTACAGAAAGCACTAAGCAAATCCATTAAAATTACTTATACTAAAATTAATTTTTATAAAAAGATAAATTATAGTAGAGTTCATATACAAAACGTTCAGAATAGATAAAAGTTCCTTCGACAAGTCAGCGTACATATTTTCACGTTTACTTTGTGCGAGACTATCAGTTTCAATAAGCTGTTAATTTTGAGCGACAATTGATTATATTTGTACAAAAATTTCCTATTTTGCTCAAGGATATGAATCTTAGAATGTCTATGTTCCAGGCTGTTTTTCTCGTTTATCATTTTCTTAATCTCTTAAGTATTTCAAAGGACATATTACAAAATGTGTCAAATTAAATATTCCACTTAAATCACAACTTTGCTTATTTTATATTCTAACATATTTAGAACATACGGATTATAATGGCGTATCATATTAAATATATTCGATTGATAATAAAAAAAATCTGATGTGTTGCACTCACATGACTTTCTCTACTCTTGTACTAACCATTCTTACAAACTCTTATTCCTATATCTTCTTCATATTAGTTCAGATAAACATTTGTACAAATTATCTTATTCCTTATTTCCTTGTAGGTACAAGGGAATATTAGAATACAGTAGGCTTTGTGTGATAGTTAAATCTTTTAAAGCTTTGAGATTCCGTTCTCTTTGCACGATTAACATAACAAGGAATATCTCCGAAATGGTTCACCCTACAAGAAAATTTATTGAGACATAAATTGTGTATTTTACCAAGATCTACATTTTTTGTACAGTATGATTTGCTCTATCTCTAACGGTTTACCAGTTATGCAAAAGTCGTCCAGAGTAAATACGACTACAGGGGCTATAGCCAAAAAATTCAAAATATACATTTCATTTTTCATAAAAATATGTCAAACATATGACAGTTTAATCAAAATCGTTAGAGCCATTTTCAAGAAATTCAAAATTTTCGAAAAATTTTCCATGTAAAGGGTAGTTTAAGGTGGGGCTATTTTCTTCAAAATCTTCGTGTCACATCCTTGAAAGACATTAAACTTAACATACATCTTACAAAAATCGGTACCTTGCGTTTGACCTTTTCTACGGCATAGAAGTTGAATTTCAATATTAAAGTTACTTTATCATTGTAATTATTGTTTTTATATCAATGTGTTTTTCTTGAAATATATTACATTCACGTGACTTGCAATGATGCATCTATCGAGTAATAAAACCATGTAGTGAAGTTACCATAAAAGGCCCTCTTGCTCTTTGTTCACTTCAGTAAATTTATTTTATATCATTGTAACGGTATTTACTTTCCTGGTTTATGCGGAGGGTGTAACGTGAATAATATATCTGGATGTTTCCTATTGTTCCATTGTATAAAATTGCTGATAGTAACCCGGAGAGAAATGAAGTCTTCTATTTTAGTCCCTTAATTTACATTTAGAGCGATATACTCCTATATTAAGGTGCGGGAAGCTAGTAATAAGATAGGAGAGAAAAAAGCAGTGAGAGTGCTGAAATTTGTGGCGAGTGTTTGCATATTTGTGTATGTGGGCGTTGCGGCTGCAGCACCATTGTGTTGGAACAGCCAAGCTTTAACAACCACTTAAATGGGTACACAGATGTTACGAGAAATTTCGATTAAAATTCAACTGCAAAATTGGTCTATGGGGATGCAATTACTCGGCGTTTTAGTAAAAGGGAAATAGGGACAACCCACCGCCGGGCTACTTTTACAATGAACCCTACAAACATTAGTCGTCAAATGAGAGATTTTGAGACCGATAAGTTATTTCATATTAACTAAGATCGTATACTACATGTTTTTAAGGCGTAACACTGAACTAACTCTTGTTAGTTAATGTAATCAAATGTTGTTTTTAATCGAAAATACTTATCATTTGAAATACCTTAATCTCCTCTAGGAACAGTTTTCATGCAATCATGATTAAAGTTTAATGATCACTTTCTTCTTAGATTGTGTGAACGATAAAAAAATTCTGTCTTCTGATTCAATTTTAAGCGAAATAACGTGATAGAAGAAGGAACTGGAGCTGTAATTTGCCAAATGGTGTCAGAAGTGGGATGTTCAGATTGTCATTAATATGTTATCCTTAAGTAATACAACGACACAGAATATTGTATCGTCTTACAGGTTAGCTAACAAAGATATCAGCGAAGAGCGCATACATTTTAGAAGAAATATGATATCCGGATTGCCGCGCAGGCTTCAGTAAACATGGAAACAATATTTTCTGGAGTGAAATGTTTGAAATTATCACAGACGGACATTATAACTTAATTATACAAGTCATTTCAATATCAAAAAACGACATAATAGTATATAGGGTCATAAATACGACCCTAAAGAGGCAGAGTAACAGGAAGGAATGGTTCCAAACATGCTCACTTAGGAGAAACTTGCTTCTAACGATAAGCCTCACTCAATGGAGTAAAGGAAGCGTATATCTTGAGTGAAAACACTAGTTTCAAAATTTAATTTTCTTTGTCGGCTAGTGCCTCGAACTTTCCGTGATTCCTATGCATAGCTAATGAAAATCACAGAGAACCGAGCGGCAACAGCGATAATGGGTAAAACTTTCACATTACTCCAGGGGGCTCATCTAACAAGGTTGATATGGAGTGATAAAAACCAGTCAGAATCAGGATGACCAACCATGACATTTTATATGATAATCCAGCATTTTGAGCGGTTTTAAATTTAGCTTATTGTGTTGCTCAGTTTTATACTTAATATTGCCCATGTTGACATCTAATTATAACATTTACCGTCGATGTTTGTTCATAAATGGGCTTGGTGATTATTTTAATCAAAATGCCACTCTTATTTGTACTTTCCATTCTACTTTCTTATTGTCTATTAATACTAATGGTTTCAACGATTTTTATTACATTACCATATCGTTGCGATATTTTCATGAGAAAATATGATCTTAAATTTTCTGGAAATTACCTCTGTAGTCCTCTTCAATCCTAATGTATTTATCCTAACTGGTAAACAGTAAGAGACAGACAAAATTTACTACACAAAAATGTAGATTTTGTTAATTCTATTTAAGTCAAATCATTTTTTACTGTACTTTATCATTTGCGAGACATTTCTTGTCATCCGTTTGAATTTTGAAATACTTACTCATTTCTCAAATAAAAAGTCGTTACTCGTTTTTTTGCCCTGCATGTGAGGAGAAGGAAATTTCAAAGCCGTCACATACCGACCAGCTCTTAAAAGATTTGACTATCGCTTAAGCCTACTGTGTTCCCTGTTCCCATTTTACCCTTAAGGAAATATGTAAGTATACTATTTCTATAAATCTTTATTCGATTTAAATTAAGAATAAAAGATTAAGTCTGTAATGGCATAGCTTGTTCAAGAATTTGTACAAAAATGCATGTGAATATAAGTGTTTTTAATTCAATGAGTTTACAGCTTTTGTAAATGTCCTAATTTTGTAAACTTTTTATACGCGTTATTAGTAGTGATCAGTGTTTTATGTAATATCGAAAAGCTTATCTTTATTTAACTATATACATTATTGTTAACATTTAAACTGGTGGATAAAGAGTTTTGCAAGATGAGATAACGTGACAGTTGGAAGTTATAACTGGTGTTGGAGTACCTTCTGTTCTGATTGAGTGAAAATTGCAGTTATATTGGTAATCCGAGTTTTTATAAAGATATTAAGTAACCTATTCGCGTGAGAATCGTGCAAGAAATGCCTCCACTCAGGTAGGCAGAAATCTGAGATACAGTTCTACTTAGTTTAGCACTTAAATACAGCAGATAACTTTTAAAAGTTACGTATGATAATAACTCGTCAAGTATTTGAGCTACCAACTTGTGAAAACTTCCATTGACGTACTAATTTAACATTCATGAAGCCAAACCTCACCTTTTATATGAATAATTTATCGTTTTAGATCGCTCTTGGAAAATTTAAAAACCTTGCATTTATGAACCCCACAGTTCTATGATTGCAATATTGCATCTCAGAGAAAAGCACACCATGAAGAATGTTTACCATAACTAAAAATTTAATGTGCTGTAGTTACAATTTTCTCTACTCGTGTAAAAACTGTTGTTACAAACTCATATACCTATATCTTCTTCGTGTTAGGACATCAAAGGACGCCCTTTGTACTAAAGGTATAATTTCGTCACAAAATATCTTATGCACATGGTATTTTAATCGAAACCATCAGTCACTTTTGGGAAAATCAAAATTTTGAAGAGTTTTCCACGTAAAGGATATACTGGGATGGGAGATTTTCTTGAAAATCTTCGCGTTCGCATTCTTCAAAGATGCTAATCTTAAATATCAATTTAAGAAGTCTTTGGGTATGAAACCATATATCTTGGTTTCTGTACTTATGATTCATATAGTACAGTTAACTCTTCAACAATAAGAGTTAGATATATTATTATTATTATTATTATTATTATTATTATTATTATTATTATTATTATTATTATTATTATTATTATTATTATTATTATTATTATTATTATTATTATTATTATTATTATTATTATTATTATTATTATTATTATTGTTATTATTGGGGCACACTTAATTTCAGAGAAATATCTGTCGGCTGAAGCTTTATATCGAACTTCTGGCTAAGTTGCCGGGCTTAACGAATAAAAGGACTCGACCATCTATTGGTCACCATCTAATTAGGCGTTTTTTTACTCAAAATTATTTCTAGGGACCCAGTGTTGCATAATCTATCTGGAAGATTGGCTATCCCGATCACTAAGCCGCTAGCACTTATCATAAAATGAAAATAAATATAATTTCGACAATAAACTTCAGGTTAAAATTTTAGATCACACTAGCTGAAGATAGTCTAGTTTCAGAAACTGTAAGACAATTTATTTTTATACGACTTAAGCTTTAACCAACATTTTTACAACTTCTAAGCGCATTCTTCACTATTTTGATTCCCATCTAATTGAAAGACTGTCTGCCATTATAGAAGAGTTGATGATTCACCAAATTAGGTTGTTACTTTAAGAAAAGAACTTCAGCAAGTGTTCAAATATGCATTACGAACTATGACCTATGGGGCGGTTCATTTTAATACGAGGTGGCAGCGATAAAAGTGGAATTTTATTTTTCAAGAAGGGGTTTCGAAAATGAATCTGTATAATTTCTACGACGCAAATAAGAATTCTTTACATATTTTCCTATACATTTTAATCAACTTTAAACTTTAAACTAAATTACCTCGGAGTAATAATTGTTTTCTTAGTAAATATTTTCAACCATTCTATCAATGAAAGATGACTTATCTCGCAAAAGAACAGTTTTCATAAGGCTTGGGTGAAATATTCCATATTTTCAAGATGG
Organism: Tenodera sinensis; assembly: GCA_030765045.1. Taxonomy (NCBI): domain Eukaryota; kingdom Metazoa; phylum Arthropoda; class Insecta; order Mantodea; family Mantidae; genus Tenodera; species Tenodera sinensis. Next base: position 158,973,689 of record CM060967.1, on the reverse strand, counting down.
AAAATTGTTCTGTTGCCTTTAATTTATATATTCGTTAAGTTTTAGACAGAGAATTAAGCACGCTCTTGACTAAGTCATAATAAATGCTTATTTAGATCAAGTGGATTTTGCTTACAGAGTGCTATAAAGTTTATGAACGAATACAAAAATATCATGGCGTGCTCGGACAACATTGTTGAAAGCCTGAAGACCTCTGAATAAATTAAATATTACCGGAATTACAAAATAAAATGTGCGATCTGAGTACTAAAATTGAAATCCAAAGATTAATTTTGTTTAGATCTTTCATAGACTCAATGTTCAAATTATTCGTCTGGTATTAAATTATTAAACTATTTTAATAAAATTTAACTATATTAATCTTAGTAAGAAGGTGTTAAATTTGTGAAATTGAATATTCGCTCATTTGTCATTGGACGAATATTGAAAATATATAAATATACTACTGTCTCCTGTTCCCGATTTAGCAAACGCTTGAAGGAATTTAATGCAGATATTAATATTTTGAGCTTGTCAATACTGATTGTATTGAAATGTCTCGTTTAAGCATTCTATATTCGCATTATTAGCAGCTAAATCATTGTGTACCAGCTTCATGCTTGCGATGTTTATAACAAACTCTGTCAAGAAAACTAGGAAAAACTTTTACCGCAGAATCAGAATAAACAATTTAATTTAAACTATTTAGTAGAGTGAAACAGTTTAATTTATATATGCTTTATATAACTGCAAGTGTCCAAAATGTTCACCATAAAATAGATAATGGAAGAAGATGTGAAGAAGCATTGCATTTTTAAGAACCGAAGATATGAATCTCATAGCCTGAATTTTCGAGTCTCATTGAATTTTAAGCTTAGAGCCTACACAGGTCTTGTGATGATCAAACATAACAGATATTCTTCAGAATTTTGCATTTTCCCTTTCTAACGTAACTGATTTTTAATAACGAATATAGATATTTAATCGTTGTTATTTTCACTCACTATACTGCTCTGAAATAAAGTGTAAAAATCACAAAAATGCCTAAGAAGTTGCTATTACGAGGGAAATCTTAAAATAAAATAACTGATATCAAAGCTTGAGCCAGATGGAGTAAACATTATGTAAATGAAGCAAATCCACTTGTCACACGAAATGCACACCTTGCACTGATTACGACGACAACCACGCGAGTCCTCGTTCACTCCGGCACTGCCAGAGAGAGAGAGTGTGTTCCGGCGGACTGAGTAGACAGCATGGCGCCCGCGTGGTGAACACCCTATCGATCTACCTCAAGCTCCACCTCCATCATCGCAACACTGATTGGGGCAATTTGTGGCCTCTCTGTCATTAATCTTATTACCATATGTCTAGTCACACAGTTCGTCTTTCTAAATCATATTTCTTCCTTTATTCTTTCTAATTGTTGACTATCTTTGTCACCACTGCCTGTAATTTTGATACAATGAGCCCTATTATAATTTTCTAGTAACCTCCATCATTTATTGATAATGTAATAAAATGGTCACATAAACATGTGATAGCTGCATTTACATAAGTCATTCAAATACATATAAACGGTAACTATCCTTCACTATTTCTCTACATAACTTCCTTCACGCTCGCCACATTTTTGCCAACGATTTGATAGTTTGAATTTTCCACATGCTCCTAAGGTCTTCATTGTTTTCGAATCGTCTCCCTCCAAAAGATTCTTTCATGGGCGCAAACAAAAATATTTCGGGGGAGGGGGGGGGGCAAGTCTGGACTGTAGGGAGAATGGCCAAGGATTTCCCAGATTGTGTCCTCTCAAATTTGTAGAGTGAGTCTCCTAGCATTGTCTTAGAGAAGGATGCCTCTACAACGTCTTTTGTTTCGACAGGCGGCTTCTGCTGATCTCAACAATTAGCAACAGTAAGCCGCATTCACCATACGTCGATTATGAAAAAAATCAGGGTTTAAAACTCCTCCATAGTCAAAAAGAAGTTACAAGAACTTTTCTGGCTGTGATACGAGAGGCTTCATCTTTTCTTCACCACTCTTTGCTCACCATTTTTGATTCTGGAGTGTAACGATGAACCTGTTTTATCACATACAACAATGTGCTTAAAAAAGCTTCCGCTTCTTACCCCAATCGATTCAGAAGCCTCTTACAGACCTGCCACATGATCTGTTTTTGCTGCTGGATTAACAATTTCGGAACCCATTATGCACTAATTTTTCTAAATCAAAGATGTTTACTGACAATGAGCACTCCCAATGGTGACACCCTCTTCTGATGCAATAAGTATAAAACGTTTCCAGCAAAGGTGCATCTTCCAGAGAATTCGCCTGGCATATAAAAGCGAGAGAGCCCGGAAAGAGTGAGAGGTTAGGTGTTGAACGAGATAGCTGTTAGCAGGTAATTGAGAGAGAGAGAGTGTGTGTGTGTGTGTGTGTGTGTGTGTGTGTGTGTGTGTGTGTGTGTGTGTGTGTGTGTGTGCAGTCAGCATTGGGAGAGCTTTAGTATCGGCAGAGACAGTTTTAGACATTTAATCGTCGCGTCGTAGTTAAGTAAATGAACTCGAGGTCCATTACAAAGTGTGGCATGGATGCTATACTGGAGTTCATTCAGAAGTGTGCTATCATATGCCTTCTCACCTCACTTCTCTACCCACTGAATCTGGGATTCAATCCGCCTACTACTTCCGCAGAGGCGTATGACGTATAATGGAGAATTTGCCTCGCCAGTATTCTGTTTGTTCGATATTGAAGGCTCGTGAAATCTAAGCGGAGCGTTTGTTATATCGCTAGCGTAAGAAATATGAATTTGTGTGGAATTTAGGGACCCGATATAGTTGTGCAATAAACTTTAAAACTTTATATTTTTTATTTTAATTACACTGGTATACAATTGTGAACACTCAAGACAGTGATGTCAAGACAGTCTCTGAAATCAACAGGGTTCATGAGATCACTTATCTAGCCGCTGAGTCTAGAATTCAAAGGGCTTTATACTTATGCAAAGGCGTATGACAGGTGTGTCGGAGAAGTTGCCTAACACGCAAGGCGAAAGTAAGAACCGTTCACGACGTACAACAGTGCATTTTCGGTATATGTCCTAGGAAAGCCTTTGCACAGCTGTTAGCGGAGTAGTTATCTCTGGCGAAAGGTGGTAAGACTGTTAACAGTACGGCCTTCCGTAAATGTAAACAAAAAGCCAAAATAACTACTCATTTATCAAGGTTGAGTGCTTACGAATCCACGCGTGAAAAAAATAACCGCGTAAGAGTTTTACAATTTTTGTTTATTAAGGCTTTGTCGATTACATATGGTTCACCAATTTATCAAAACGTCATGGGCTATTCAGAGAAAAATCAACGCAGTAGATTATTTGTAATGTAAGCATCAATCGTATGGTATTTCAAACGAAATTGTTAAATCCACCTTAGAACAAATAGAGATAGCAAAACGTTTTCTACATAAAGAAGGTTTTGCCGTAGGGGATATTCCTTAAAATCTTCATCTGAGATGCTTAAGGGGTCTCTGGTTCAAACATGAAATTGGATATTTACCGGTCATTTATTTTTGCGGTTATGCTATTCTCTCTCTCTCTCTGTTCCTCAGTAATGCAGTGACTTCTCTACAAAACATAAAGCTCTGTTTCAACCCAGGCCAATATGCGATTTTCACCCCAAAATACCCTTTACATGAAAAAGTTTTCGAAAAGTTCGATTTTCTCAAAAATGGCTTTAATGATTTTGATTAAAATGCAATAAGTTTAAGGTATTTTATGGCAAATGAAATGTATTTTTTGAATTTTCTGGCTGTAGTCCATGTAGTCCTCTCTACTCTGGATAACTTTTGCGTAACTGGTAAACCGTAAGAGATAGATCAAATCTTACTTACCTTGTTATTTATGCCAGTTTTGCAATACTTATAACTTTTATCAAATTTAAGGTGCTTATTCACGTTTTTATTTCTTGGCTATCCAAAGAGATCTCCTTGCACCTACAACACATTTAGCAATAAGATTATTTCTCAACTAACACGAAGAAGATTTAGGAATAAGAGTTTGTAAGAATGGTTAGTACAAGAGTAGAGAAAGTCATGTGAATGCAACACATCCGATTTATTTAAGTTCTCACGCTCCCAAATAGAATGCTACTCATGGTTATGAAGTAATTACTAATAAATTCGTAAAATAAAATCAAAATCACAATTGTTCGGCAATACTTGAGAATCTAGTCTATGACTAATTTCAGCTCATTAGTCAGCATAGGGTATAGTGGATTAGGTGGCCTATAACATCGATTTCATGTAATACTGACAATGTAAATGAATAACCACGCTGGCGATGCCGCGGGATGCTATTTTGTTATAACATTAGAAACACAACAGATGAATATTGATTTCCTGTCGTTGAGAATGCTATTTGCCTCAGGTATTTAGTTATTTGTGAATCGCGTAAATTCGACTCTGATATTGCAGAATCTCTGTGTATTCATAACACATTTAATACTTGTTTTCTTCTTTTCTTTCTTTACCTGGTTATCCTCCCCTTATGTAGGACTTACAAGCCAGTGCCTAGTGTCAGACACCTTCCGGGGAGCAGACCAACTTATGGACTGGACGGAGTGAAGACCTAGAAGCGGGTGGTCAGCCAAGCATTAGGTAGGATAGTGAGGAAGAGAATATGAGGAGAAATCGATGACTGTAAAGGTGATAATGGAGCAATTGCTGGAATGAGTGGCGGGAGAAAACGGAGAACCCGGTGAAAACCCGCCCTGACGCCGCTTCGTCCACCACGAATTACCACATGCGGGTTCCTGGGATCGAACCCGGGCTGCCTAGGTAGTAGCGAACGTTCTAACCGCTCGGCTATGGTATTAAAAGCAAAACCAAATAAACAAATGAATAAAGTAGCATGTTTTCCCTCTAACTCAAGCTATAATTTGTTTATTTACCTTCAAAAACCTATTGCTGGTCATGGCAATACAACAGAAATATGGATAAGAACATAACAAAATTTTATTGCCATGATACGTCTTACATTAATATAAACCATATACAGAAATATATTTACCTTCAGTTTCTAAACATAGTGAATTGTAACAAAAAGCGCAATTTAATTTTAGAGATATTTATTCTTAGTAATATATAAATCATAAATTACCATGCCCGCCTCGGTAGCGTGATGGTTAGCGTGTCTACCTCACGTTCAAGAGGTCGTGAGTTCGAATCTCGCTTAGGGTAAGTTATCCGGGTAAGGTTTTTTTCCGAGGTTTTCCCTACCCTGAGAAGACGAATGTCGGGTAAATTAAAGCTCCATGGACCTCAGGCTCATTTGAGCATCATTTCACCCATTTCATTTCATTCATTCGTCCGATATGACACAATGTTGGAGGACGTTAATTAAAAAATAATAATAAAAAAAAATAAATCACTATATACAAACGTATATAATAGATTATATTCTTCTGGTTCTACTTAATATTGCCGTTTCTATTTAGTTTCCATTAGGGATTTTAAGCACCAGCTTTCCTCAGCAGCAAGAAGTTAACGTGTTAAATTAGTTTTCTTTGACATTGAGGCAATCTACCTTGTAGAGAGATGTATTAGATACTTGTAATGATTGTTGTAGAGGTCTCAGGACGCACATAAAATGCCTATTTGAAGCTGTATAAAAGAGTGTCAGAAAGCACAGAGAAGACGAGGCTCGAAAGTTGAAGACCTACTTGACGGTTGGTGTGAACCAACGTGTCACATAATTAGAAATTCTGTTGTCTACACACAGTACAACAACGGACGGCGACGTGCCACAACACGAAAACAGGAAAAATGGAAAGCATACATCTCATCGTCACAGAACAATGACTTGCAACGCGTTTAAAGACAATGGTGTAAGGGGTTGCTATCCTTTGTTACTGGGAGGCATTGTTGCTTTGTAAGTTCACATCTCACCACCCCTGCCAGCTCGCCGTATCCATTTTTCTTTAAGCTTACTTTGAGAATGAGGAAGAGATGTAAATTACTCGTGTATGTATGTAGATGAAAAACGCTTCACCTGGCAGTAGCTATTACATGCATATGTGCGCCGCCTTTGTGAACTCTGAAGAGTCCATAATGTAAAAACAGCATGGCCGGGCCGGGCCGGGCCGGGCAGGGCAGGGCCCCCCATGTTTCTACTCAAGAGACAGAGAGAGATAAGGCAGACAAAGCTGATGATCCAGCACCACTTCACCACGCAGCTTCCTCAACACACAAAAGACCACAACAGTTCAAGATTATACTACACGCTTTATCAAACCATGTCTACGCTTGTGACTAAAAGGCTTTCCTTAGAGAACAAACTCTTTTTGACCTTTGAGATTCCTTTCTCTTTGCACGATTAACATATAAAAAAATTAACAACGTTGTTGCATTTCGCTAAAGTTCTAAGTTTTCCGAAACTCACACACATAACAAGGAATATCTCCGAAATGGTTCATCCCACAATAAAAATTTATTGAGACATAAATTGTGTATTTTAGCAAGATCTACATTTTTTGTATAGTATAATTTGGTCTATCTCTAACGGTTTACCAGTTATGCAAAATTCATCCAGAGTAAATACTACAGGGGCTACAGCCAGAAAATTCAAGATATACATTTCATTTGTCATCAAAATATCTCAAACATATGACATTTTAATCAAAATTGTTAAGGCCATTTTCTAGAAAATCAAAATTTTCGAAAAATGTTCCATGTAAAGGGTAGTATAGGGTGGGGCTATTTTCTTCAAAATCTTCGTGTCACGTCCTTGAAAGACGTTAAACTTAAATACCAACTTTGGTTTTTAACCGACTTTTCGTTTTTGAGTTATGCTGTCCACAGACTGACTGACAGACTGACACACAGACATACACACGGACCTTTTACTAAAAATGCTTTTTTGGGATTCAGGGGGGCCTCAAAACATGTATTTCCGGTGAAATCTCGACATCGAATTTTTGGGTGGAATACAATACTTCCCCTACTTACCAGTAGAGAAAGTAAAAGGACGATTCGTTACATTCACAGACTTTCTCTGGATAACATTATTTAGTTATAATTAGCTTATACAAAGAGCACCAGGCGGATTTTGTTTCTGGGGTCCTTTGAGGCGTGTTCTTCACCTTAACTCTCAGAGTGTGGTGGCTTGATGACACAGCAATAAGGGGCAACAGAAAGGAGCCCTTGCTTTTTCTGAAACACACACACACACACACACACACACACACACACACACACACACACACACACACACACACACACACACACACGCACGTCATATAGATATACTGGCAAATGGATACAGCAATATTATACAGCACTACTAGAGTAATATATTTTATATGTTTGCATGTAGTGTTTTATGATTTATGTGATACATTTGTGAGAATAAAGACCTCTATGATTAAATAAATTAGTTTTTTATAATTAACTAATCATGTTTAGAAACTAGAGATAAATCTATGATATACATGAATATGACGATACATATGACAATAAAAATTCGGTTATATTTTTGTCTATATTCCTGTTGTATTCCTACGACCACCAATAGGTTAGCAAAATACGCCTTACCGCCTGGCCGCTGCATCCCCCACATCTGCTCACTACAGGCGTCATGAGTGAGGTGCAGTACTGGAGGGTGGAACGTGATTCCTCTCTACCAGTTATGCGGCATTCGCGACCTGGTGTCGCTACTTCTTTATTCAAATAACTCCTCAATTGGCTCCCGGGACCTAACAAGGCTATCAATCTAATTAACACTATTCAAGTTTTAAAGTGCACCCCCTAAAAATCTTGTAACACATACACATACATTTTACTAACCTGGGTGCTTATCAAGGTTTCCCCTTAGATCTTAACCCCTTCAAAGGCATGTCCTGCACTAGCCTATAAGGTATGGCTATCTGTTATTATAAGAGTTCTCTATGACAAATTGAATGCACTCACATTACCTCTTTCTCTTTTAGCTACACGGTCCTGCAGTTGCATGTTAATAAATGTAATACACAAGCGCGATCTCATTCGGAGTGTCTAATTACACCACAGCTTTATTTGTACAATATCAGGTGTTGTTAAAAGCCAGCATGTGCAACGGTTGCAAAAGGGGGAGTTTGGGTTTGCCTCCTTCCATTATATGCCGACTTTGCCACTCTTCAACCCCCAGGCGTACATTATGTTGGTCTATCTGTAATGGTTTACCAGTTATGCAAAAGTTGTCTAGAGTAAATACGACTGCATAGGGTATAGACATAAAATTCAAAATATATATTTCATTTATCACAAAAATATCTCAAACATGTGACATTTTAATCAAAATCGTTAGAGCCATTTTCAAGAAAATCAAAAGTTTTGAATTTTCGAAAAATTTTCCATGTAAAGGATAGTTTAGAGTGGAGCTATTTTCTTCAAAATCTTCGCATAAAAGACGTTAAACTTAAATACCAAATTTGGTTTTTAAAGGACTTTTAGTTTTTGAGTTATGCTGTCCACAGACTGAGAGAGACAGACTCGCGCGCACCATTTTATAAAAATGCTTTTTTTTATTCGTTGGGTCTCAAAACATATTTCCGGTGAAATCTCGAAATCGAAAATCGGTGAAATCGAATTTTTGGGTGGAATACAATACATCCCCTACTTACCAGTAGAGAAAGTAAAAGAGGTAAGAATTACCAGAGCATACTAGAAGCCTGTGATTGGTTTAACTAAAGCAATAATTCATTGATCTCACCCTATGAATTGCTGTTTAAAAGGTGGTTTTCTCCCCTCCAACTAGGAAAGAGGGATATTTAATGCACTTTGTTGTAGAAAGTAACGGGAACAAGGTATTCGACGAGTGACATATCTGATACTTCTGAGTTACATCAGCCTTAGCTCAGGCACTGGGGCTTTCACAATGATTAGAATATCTTTCTGAGCTGAAGTTAGTTTCGGAGGCAGTATATCTTGAAGTTTCTTTAATTTGAATCAACCTTAACCTACTTGACTTTCACCAACTGCAAGTAACGTTCGCTGTAAAGTTAGGACCAGGGTCTATGCCATGTGAATCCCAATAAGGTCTCTGCGGACCACTTTACTGCTTTCGTTTCTTTGAGATATCCGCCCTTAATGCCGTCTCCGAACTTTTAAATCTTCTCAGACCAAAGTGATGAATATGTGCCCTCTGAATAGAAAGGGAAATAGAAACCTCATAAAGGAATAGCATTAACCAGGCGGCTTTTTCCTTCTTCCACCTTCTTTGTTGTCTTCCTTTCTTTTATGCTCTTCATTTCCTCTCCCTAGAGGGCAGAAATGATAAAAAGAATTCGCTCGTTATTGAAGAACTCATTAAAACTCCGGGTGATTACTAATGCACAATCTTTCTCTTCGAAAATACACATTTCTTGTTAAGTCTGATGCCAGATGCAGAATGCAGAATGTTTTTCTGACTTGCATGTCCTCATTATGAATGGGAAAAGGGTTATTTACGCTCCGCAAGCAAACTGAAAAGAAACTTTAATTTGGAGAGAAAAGATGCAGGTGTTTTCTCCTGTTTACATCGTCATTCTGCTGTAATTAGCTGAAGTACCCGTTATCCAACCAGCACTAGGCCGCACCTTCATGAAAATCGATGTGAGAACGTACAAATACTTCAGTGTTTTTCTTAAAAGACAGCAGCACTTTCTCATCGAAGTTGTCGAAGGTCACATAACTTCATTAATCCTCACGCCTTGGCAGAAATGGGTCATTACTTAACACGCTCTCAGTAACTGCTGTTTTAATGAGATAAATGCTCAAGGGAAAACTGGTTCGATATGTGACGTCTTCGCGGGAGGCCCGGGTTCGACTCTTCGACCCCGGTTCGATGTGCTTCCAGGTTTCGTAGCGTGTAGCAGTGCCGGACAGGTGGTGCGGATGCTTGCTCAAAAGGTTAGAGTCGGGGAGCACAGGAAGTGCCTGTGTGACGTCAGCTCACACCGAAAACTAGTTCAGCATGTGACGTCACTGCGGTCTAAATTGCTGCCACAGGGAAGAGAAAATATTTTGAGGTATGCGACAATGTAGGAAAGACAGGAAACTATGGGGTGTTAGTAACGCACTAATATTAATGGTGACAGTTTTACTTACACAATGGGTAACAGTATAATTACATTTGGCTGTGCTACGATAAACTATATAGAATTCTAATTTATGTGAATGACTAGGAACATTCAGTTTACTTTACCTAGGTTATGAATATTAGGACACAATATCTGGAAAATTTGTAGTCGAATTCTACATGTTAAGTTGTCATCTGGCAAGTACTTGGGCATTTGGACTTAGCGAATTTCATGACATAAATATACAGAAGCGGATTTACTTGTACTGGCCATGTTATTGTTATCGAACCTTACTGAATCTTCCATTCCGCACTCACAGCGGCGTTTATCTAGGTAATATGACATTATACGACTCTCACCTGACGTCACAGGAACTGATAGACTTGCTCTTCGTTCAAATACCTCACACCGCTTCTGGGTTAGAGGACGCACATAACCTCGTTGTAGACGGGCGCTTAAACTCTATGCACTTGCTCACTCCTGCCTATTCTAACGTATCATTTCCAAGTTCTTAACGGAATACAATTTGAAGAGCTGCTGTCGACTTATAAAAAAGGCTAATAAAGGTCTTCTGCAGTCCTAGACCCTCTCTCACGCCCCCCCCCCTTCTGTCACCCCTAGTCTCTCTCGTTCTTTAGGACTGACTAGTACTTTTTCAAAAGAGAAAACATCTGTTATTTGCTGACCACATAAAATGAATTGTGCACATTTGCTCTGAAATGGAATCTGCCAAAGGACGGCTTATTAAATTTCATATTTAAAACCAAGTAGAATGTCAGTGCGTCCAGATACAAATTAAATCAGAGGACGATAATCCCTGGTGTGTTCTGTGCATGTCACCACAAATGTTTCGATCGCAAGCTTTGCCATTGTGAGATAGAATTACACGAGGACGTAAAGCTGCAAAGCTACATTTGAATTATTTTCTGATGTGAATCAGTTCATGTCACAACACTTGTCCAAGGGCTCATATTTCCCACTGTGAGGCTTTAAATCCTTTACATTAGATAAGGAAAGAACAAGCATGTCTTTCTGAATTATATATAACTACGTATCTACTGTTTAGTTATAATTAATTTTATTTGCTTATTTTATTTATGCTAGTAAATAAATGCACGTTATAAAATCATAGTTATTTGTAGAATGCTCCTAACATGAAAATCTCTTCCCCAGTGACGAGCTTTGCTCACAAATAAGCATTCGATTTTCTGAAGAAATGCATATTTAGTTTATTGAACAACAATTAATAAAATCAGTATTTATGGCATGCCTATTACTTTCAGATATAAAAAGCACGTTACAAAAGCTTTTTCTCATATTTATTTCATATTAATCGAGATAAGCATTTGCAGATTTAGCTTTTTTATATACGAGTATTTCCTTTATAGGTGTAATGGAAATAAGCGAATACGGCAGCTTTAAGCGATAGGAAATATTTTAAGGGCTGATCGTTTTGTGATGGCGTTGAAATTATATACGCTTTGCATGCGCAGGAACCAAAAGAGAGACAGAGGAAGAAATAACGGTTTCCCATTTGAAAATAGTGTAGCAAATTGACAATTGTGTGTTTTAAAGAGATGTACATGGTTCGTAGTAAGATTTTGTCTATCGGTTACGCTTTACGAGTTATGCAAAAGTTATTGGAAATTATTATTGAAAATATCTTAAATATTGGATATTTTAGTTTATGGTTTTTTATGCGGTTATTCGAATAACCTTTTGATGAGCGTGTTACCAAACCATTTATTGATTTTAACAAAGTAAAAACAAAAGATAGCAACATAGAAAATAAAACTAAGATGTTAAACAAAGAACATCGACTGCACTCGAAAGTTTCTGGGATTCTCCACTAGGAACCGCCACAAGTTAAAATCGTTAAAACCACTTTTCGAAAAATAAAATTTCCGAAAATGCTTCATGCAAAGGGTAGTTTGGGGGTGGATTTTCTTTAAAATCTTACTTCTAATGCTTGAAAGTTGGAGAACTTAAATACCAGTCGACTTTTCATTTTTGAGTAGTGTTGTTCAGGGGACCTTTGATTCTATTTCCGGTGAAAATTCGATATTAAACTTTTGGGTTGAATGCTTCTATTGCTCATCCGCCGCTCTTGGGCGGCTCGCAGGCGCTACCAGAGGCAACGCACGCCCCATCATCTAGCGGTTCTAAGGCGTTTACGCCATGAGGTTCGTCTCCGCCTACGCGAGCACCGAGTGCGCGCGTGGGAGGATACGATGACTCGTCTGAACCCGGAAGATGGCGACGTGTGGAAGATTGCCAAGCGACTCAGGAACCGAGGAGGGTCACACACCTCACCCATCCAAGGCACCCGAGGCCTGGCCTATGAACCCCAAGCCAAAGCAAATGTGTTTGCTGACTACCTGGAGAGGACTATGCGTCCTAGAGACGATCCGCAGGACCTAGACTTCTCCGACCGTGTCCGCCAGGAGGTACGTCGATATCTTCGGCGTCCTCATGGGGAGGCGGATCGGCTTCCCATCATCAAACCTAGCGAACTCCAGGGCGTACTCCGACGCCTCGACCGCAAAAAGGCTGCGGGGCCTGACGGGTTAATCCCTGCCATGCTCCGCCACCTTCCTTTCAAGGCCGTGCTATTCCTTACTAAGGTCTTCAATATGTGCCTCGCCCTTGGTCACTTTCCACGTGAGTGGAAGCAGGCCCGGGTGATCTGCATATTGAAGCCAGGGAAAGATCCGGTCCATCCTGCCAACTACCGATCCGAAGTCTCCTGTCTGTACTCTCGAAAGTACTCGAGAGGCTTATTCTAGTCCGCTTGTCTCCCATCTTAGGGGACATTCAAGCCATCCCTCCCCATCAGTTTGGGTTCCGGCCTGGCCACTCAACATCTCAGCAGTTGCTGCGTGTGGTGGAGGCAGCTGCCCTGGGTTTCCAGGACAAAGCCTATACCGCCGCGGTTTCTCTAGATGTTGAGAAGGCCTTCTCTACGACCTGGCATGCCGGTCTCCTTTACAAGCTCATCCTACTGGAGTTACCCACACACCTAATACACCTGCTACACTCATTCCTAAAACATAGATCCTTTGTGGTCGCAGTTGCGGGAACCAAATCCACACGAAGGCCAATCAGAGGCGGAGTCCCTGAAGGTTCTGTATTGTCCCCTACGCTGTTCAGCGTATATGTGGCCGACATTCCATCCGAGCAGCACGTTAACATAGCCCAGTATGCTGACGACGTGCTGCTATACTGTACAAATAAACACCCTCGCAGAACCTTCCTCCCCATACAGCGACACCTCCGCCTCATCCAAGAGTGGTGTAGGCGTTGGCGATTGTCCATCAACCCGGAGAAAAGCCGCGCCATACTTTTCACCAAACGCCGCTTTCCCGCCAACTTCCCCACATTCACATACCTTCGCCGAAGGATTGAGTGGGTAGATTCCCTTACCTACCTGGGAGTAAAGCTCGACAAGGGCCTAACTTTTCGGGGACACATCAACGACCTATCAGCGCGGACCAGTGGGGCAATTGCCTCATTGTACCCTATGCTGCGGTCGGGGATGCCAATCCCCTTAAAGCTACGTCTCTTTCGGGCTCTCATTATCCCTATCCTCCTGTATGCCTGCGAAATCTGGGGCATGGCTGCAGACACCCACCTCCTGCGTCTGCAACGTATACAGAATAGAGGTCTTCGAGTAATCTATTCTGTATACCGCAGATTCCCCACGAGACTACTGCACGAAGCCTCGTCCCTCCCGTACGTGGAGGACGAAATTAGGCGCCGGGCAACAAAATTCTACGACCAGTTTCCACAACATCGGAGCGCCCTGGTTAGGTCTCTTGGGGACTATATCCCTAGAGAACGCACGCTTGTGCGACACCGGGTTCCCCGCATGGCTTGCGGGCACCCCCGGTAACACAGGAGCTTCCCCACCAACAGCGCAAGCTGAACTCCTGACAGTCCTTCCAAGAGCAGTTTGGAAGTCCAAAACATTTCGCCAATATCCATATTTGGACCACCCATCAGCAGTGCCCAACGGCAGTTGCATGCTGAAAGTAACATCCCTCCCGTACGTGGAGGACGAAATTAGGCGCCGGGCAACAAAATTCTACGACCAGTTTCCACAACATCGGAGCGCCCTGGTTAGGTCTCTTGGGGACTATATCCCTAGAGAACGCACGCTTGTGCGACACCGGGTTCCCCGCATGGCTTGCGGGCACCCCCGGTAACACAGGAGCTTCCCCACCAACAGCGCAAGCTGAACTCCTGACAGTCCTTCCAAGAGCAGTTTGGAAGTCCAAAACATTTCGCCAATATCCATATTTGGACCACCCATCAGCAGTGCCCAACGGCAGTTGCATGCTGAAAGTAACATCCCTCCCGTACGTGGAGGACGAAATTAGGCGCCGGGCAACAAAATTCTACGACCAGTTTCCACAACATCGGAGCGCCCTGGTTAGGTCTCTTGGGGACTATATCCCTAGAGAACGCACGCTTGTGCGACACCGGGTTCCCCGCATGGCTTGCGGGCACCCCCGGTAACACAGGAGCTTCCCCACCAACAGCGCAAGCTGAACTCCTGACAGTCCTTCCAAGAGCAGTTTGGAAGTCCAAAACATTTCGCCAATATCCATATTTGGACCACCCATCAGCAGTGCCCAACGGCAGTTGCATGCTGAAAGTAACATCCGACGAGGAGCATAAAAAATGCTACCTCCCAACAATCCTCAATCCTCATTCTTCACCAGCCATCCTATAACTTCCTAATCCCGTCATGCAGTGGTTAAGCCCTAAAAGGGCAGGTACACGGATGACACACCTCGGGCTGTTCTCAGCCTGCCATCTGGTAGTCTAGTCTACATCACTTTTCTCCTACTGCGTGCGTGGTAGAGAATGTAAAAACGGTAGCTCTGCACAAATGTTTTAATAATATTCAACATTACTAAAACAATATAAAACAAACTATTGTTGTTGTTGCTCTGAAATTCAGAATGTTCATATCAACGCATGCTTTTACTATGTCTAGAATGAAATAACTGCACCCAAATAAAAGTAGAACATAATAATATTTTAATAAATCATTCATAGTTGGTTTCGTATAAAAAATAATTTTTATACTGCTGGCATTATCAGCAGTGTATTTTTATTTCCAGGAAGGAAATAAAGAGGTTACCCCCATTATCAATTTACATGACGTCACTCGTACAGATCCTAAGTCTAAAAATACCTTTGTAAAGCGGACAGAAGATGATCGTCTGTGAGACGAGTACGTGCTGTAGTTTTAGCCCGGTTATGTTTAAGAAAAATCGTTCGCAGATAATAAATATAAGTAGATGCAAATATTGAAATCATTTCTACTGCAAAATCACGTAACGTAAGAAATTTTCCATTAGTGGTTAATATAGTTCAATGCCATTTTCACGCGCCATTTTAATTGGAGTATTGTTTTGTAGGCGAATTAGCTTTAATTGCAGAGTATTGTGATCTATAAGAGACCTGAAGTGTATGGAATCGGCGAATAAACATACTTCATTCTCCATTGATAACATATCTGAGGTGCTTATGCGGGACCCAATTGACCTTTGCACTAGCACATAACATCCCCTGATGAGCGGGGCTCATCTTTTGACCCCTTAGGAGGGGCATTTAAAAAAAACACCAACACCAGCCTCTCACTATCAGGGTTCCCTATAAATAAATAGGAGGTTCCTGATCGTGCTGATCCAGAGGGAAAGACCTTATATTTTATAAGGTATATGAATCTTTGTCTGACTTCGTGTTTTAAATGTTTAATGTCAGATATTAAATATTCTGTAACGCCAAAGAGTAAGATATATCTTGTCTTATGTTCTAGGAACTCAAAATTATAAGTAAGTAAGAGAAGGGGAAAGGTAGGAATACACTATGTTGAGCTTTGTATCTAAGTGGTTTTAAGAGGGTAAGCCAGCCCTTCCATTTGCATCCATTACCTACTCACACATTTTCGAAAAGGTCTACATCGTAAGATGTTTAAGTCAATTGAGATGCGTACTTGTACTGAATGTAAAATCTGCAGAGCTAAAACAGTGCATTGTTAATATTCTAGGAAAAAAATAATTTTACTACTGAGGTTCAAAATATAATGTGCTTGCAGTTAAGGATAACAGAGATTAGAGAAATGAAGAGAGAAGTCGAGAAAGACAAAGATGGGGAGAGCTGGATTGAGTGAAGCAGATGAAGTGGTAGAGAGGCAGAAGAACTCCGCAGATAACAATATAACGCCTGCGCACATTTACTTCTGCTTATAGTTAAACACAGCAACACGCCAGAATGACATTAAATTCCCTAACGACTCGTATTTTCTCGGTAAATCAATTTTAGATAACACACACCAATGGGAAACAAAACCAGTCCAGTGGCGATTTTTCCTTTCCAACCCTTGTGCCACAGACGGCCTTGTGTGGAATAACAATTCATTATCATTATCTTGTTATGCTCATATAAAGAGTTGGAAGTTTAAAAATGTTTAAAACCGTTACATAAAAAAGCAATTAGCAATTAATCGCTGCGATATATTAGGTGGTATTTAGTTTAATAGTACTGAAGTATCAAGTACATTATTAACTGCCTTGGTTGGCGCAAATTCCGCTCCCGCAGCTGGTTGGAGACGTTGCTATTAAGATCTGGAAGATCTGGTCACCAGGAGGTCAAACTACATGCCTAACCTGCTCCAGCATGAACTATTAATGTGCAAGGTGCGCGTGAGTGTTGGCAGTGTTGATTAATGTGTACGCGCCAAGCTTGCGTACAGAAGATCACAAAAATGCGTGTGCACAGACTGCGCGACTCCGAGTAAACAAGTCCTTCATCACGTGATCGCATGGGTAAAGTAAAGGAAACTATTTTACTGGTCAGTTTTAAGCAAGTTAAACCATGCCCACAGACACAAAAACTTGAAGTTAGTTGAACACCTTATATACTGCACAGATAAAGTCACATCAAGCGGCTAGGTGCTGTGCAGATAAACATACCGTACAGGAGAACCTGTACGACCTGTTCCCGAATGCTGGCAAGATATAAATCAACCCGCGGAACTCCATCCAGACTTGCTTGCCTAACAATCGTAATCGTATCATTTACCCAATCTTCCTGGGCTTTCATTATTGAGCCTTCAATATGCACTGAACTTTACTATTAATGTTTTTCCTCTTAAATATTGATTACAATCTCCTTTTAGTTTTTCTGTAATTAATTATGTTCGGGTTATAATTTCGACTTCATGGTGATGAATTACATACATGGCTGACATAAAATTTAATGGCGGGTGGCTCAACCAACATCCAATCAGAGGCTTGCTAAGCCTTGCGGTGGGTGTTGTATAACTATGAAATCACATTGTAAAGCCGAAGATATAAAAACATTTGTGCCCACAAAATTTATTTGCAAAACAGAAAATAGAATACTAATGATCAGCTGCCATTACATTTTGTCTCTGCCATAAATTCCTAATGTTACATGTGTGCACATTTTATGAAGGCAGACAGTGATGTTGGAAATGAAACATTATCAATAAGTCTCTCGAAAATATATTGAATTATTTCCACTTCGAACTCAAACCATCCTAAAATATAACTTTTTTGTTGTTGGCCAAAGCAGTGTTATATTTCAAAATCAATGAAGGAATGCAAATCGTTTACTCACCACAGACTGTTGCAATTTACAAAATACTCTTGTTCACATGCTCTGGTTACTCACCTGAAAAAAACAAGAACAGTTTTATTAATAATTTGTTTTTACAATTCTTATTTTACATTCTCTCTTCATTTGTGATTGATTTAGATGATATAATTTAGAGAGAATATAATTTTGAACTGAATGTGAATTCAGAGTGACCAAAGCATAATTACCACTATACTCAAGTTATATACATGCTCGACCATGTGTCTAAGTTTAAAGCATTTATAAAATGTCTTAATATTCTACGCTGCATATCATTGTCACTGGCTTCCATCATTTTAATCATGTATTTGTTATTCGGTTGTACATACAAGATGCGTCTGAAAAGTTCGCTGAATGGTGTCCGGAAATATAGGAAACAAGAGTTAAAAACAAAATACCTTTATTTTCCTTCAAAGTAATCATCATTGAGTACAACACACTCCTCACATCGATTATAAAGCACATGCTTATTGTGGAATCCCTCGAAGCATTTCATCCTTCACAACTCCATAGTAATTGGTAATGTGTTCAAGTGTTACAAAATATGTGACCTTTAAGGGCGTCTATGTACATAAGAACAAAGATTGGATGATTGCGGAGTTATGGAAATCGCTCTTCCTCTCCAGTAATTTTAAATTTTTGATTACCTACATGACCTCACTCACGAAAAGGCTGTCTTGAAGAAAAAGGAGCTTCTGATCTATTCCAATCCTGGTGCTGCCCTCTTCATCAACGTAAGACACTAATAGACGTAGAGAGGTGGGGCAAATGGGTTTCTCGGATGCGATAATTCCTTTTTCCAGCTCATTATTAAGGTCTCCTTCTAAACACTGTTACAGGCGCTTCCAAAGAAATGTTACCGCGCGTTTAAATCATTAAGTACGTAATAGTTACGAAACGCACCTTTGTTTCGACACTCGAAAGAGCTTGTTAATGCATTCAAATTAAAGTCATAACAACATATAAATGAGTGATTTGATCTGCTGTAGAAGTTACAATATCAGCTAACCAGGAAATCTGTTTGAGGAGATTATCTCTGATGCGAGATTCCCTTGTGGTTAACCGGAAAAAATTACGAATCAGCTGTGGAACTTAATGTCGTACTGGAAAGTTGGCCATGGTAGCTTAATAGTTAGAGCAGCCGCTCAATAAGCGGAAGATCCGTGGTTCGAATCCCCGCTATGGCATGGAATTTTTCAGTTTCTGATTCAACCTCTTAAAAATCAAATTAGTTGGATGCCATAAGAATATTATCCAAAAGTTCCAAGCATATATTCCATCTAGAACTGTGTTAAAAATGTATGTAGGGCTGCATGAGGTTACGCCCACTTTCTGTCAGAAATCACTCACTAAAAACAAACAATTACTTCTACTTTCTTCCCTATTTGGGCGGACACACTTTCAGGAAGCATAGATATGTGGTTCAAGAAGGCTGTGGCAAGATGGCAATTTGCGTGTTTTGTTTGTAAACAGATCTGCTACAAGTTATGGTTATGGCCAACATTAAACATTTTTTCCCAGGTACATAATGTTCTCATTCTTCTTTTTCAGTTTGCCAGAACTTACATTTCCATTATGTAAGGTGCATGTTTCTCCAAAAGTATTTAAGCTATTGCACTGAAATTTTGCACAGTTATTCAAGATACAAAAATTTATTTTTCGGTGGAATAAAAGTTTGCTAAAAGTTTTAGAAGGTAAGCTACTGAGAAACACATGTGATAAAAATTGAAACCGAAATTATGTCAATATATATATTTGATAATGGAGAGAAACAAAAGGAGATTCTAGTCAATAGTTAAGGGGAAGACGTAATAAAGCTGAATATGTTAAAGTCTCAACAATGGAAGCCTAGGCAGATTTAAATGAGTGATAAGGTTACAATTGTTGTTTGTACGAAGCCATAGTAATTCCGCGGGCTGATTCCTATCTTACCATGACGTGCTCTAAAGTTAGCCAATGGAAATCGCTTCCTTCGTGTTGCTCGCGCAAAAACAAATGCAACGCAACACACACTCGTCTTGAATCGAGTCGAGATAACGCACGTGCAACTTGGGATTTGTACGTAAGCTGGCGCGTATACATAATTCGACTGTTGCTAAAGGGTGACAAAGTTAAAGTGTTATAACGTTGTAGTAGAAGTTACAAAGTTACATTCTATTTAAATATCGTCGGCAGTTCTCTACAAATCTGGAAATTTACAAATAAGGTGATATGTTGGTTAATTCTTCGTTTGGTTCCATTCCTACCATAACCCACGCATACCCTGCAGATTAGGACCTCTTGCTAGAGCTAGTCCGGACACCAAACACGAGATCTTATAGGTCTTAAAGGCGACGTCTTCGACAAAGAGGAACGTTTGAGTCAAAATAATCCTAACAATTATCAAAATAATACAATATTTTTTAAAAAATAATCAACACGTTTAAAATAATTCTGTTCCACAGCATTTATATTTATCTGTATGTAATGTGTGGAAAAAAACTGAAAAGGATTGCTTCAGTGGTTTTCAAAAAAATTGTACCCAAATTTGACCGTGTATTTTACATATTTTAATCAGCATAAATTAAATATAAAGTAATAATTTCTTTTTAAGCTTCCTGGATATTTTGTAATTCTATCTCAAACAAAAGTGAGGTTATGCTAAAGTTTCTATGAGGCTGCATTTTCGCGTATGTCCCCCCTTAACTATGCCATTATATTTCCGCTATAGAAACAGAGTATCAGCAACCTTTTACCTATGATATATGGTTCTGTTTTTCGATATGATTAGAGAAATTTATTTATACGACCCTTCGATATTGTTATGCAAGATCTGAGCCAGAAAAAACAAGAAAATCAAATTTAATTTTAACAATGTATTTGACTAAAAGTAAACATTTTATTGTAAATTTAAGTTCAAGAATTTAATAATCTTGAAAAGAGATTGTAAGCAAACTATTTTATTTCGATACGTTTGAAATAATTTAGCAGCACGTTAACAATTTTAACTCAAGCTTATACGAAGCAAAAAGGAACAAATGCGCATCAAGGGCTAAAACACTCTTTATTGATAAGCACTACGTCATTAAGTTACATCACTAAATGGCTTCCTCTTGTCTTTCGGAATAAAGATGTTATATTTGAAGCATTTCATACACTTTATTTTAAACAGGCGTATAATTTGCAAGAGGCAAACACAAGCAGGAGGTTATAGCACGTAATTTTCACTGGGGAAGGTTATTTTTTCCAGTTGCCTAGGGGAAGCAGCGTAGGCGGTAGGTACTATATTATGTACATTTATAGAGGTGGAAGATCCAGTACCAAGCCACTCGTTCCAGATAGGATTTACTCCCACAGGCGAATGTGCATGTCGACTGGAGGCATCTAATTTTGAAACTCCTGATCCGCAAAGTAACGCTTCGGCCAGAATAAAATCCCATTTATTATGACCTCGAGCTCAATCTAAATAGAGAATCCTAAAGGCAAGTAGTTTTTACACCTAGTTTTTATCTAATGCAATGCATGCTTTGTCTCTAAATAATCCTTAAATGTATAAAAAAACATGTTTGGAACCTAAATAATTGGAAATTTGTTTCTAGAATGTCTAAAACTGCACCATAAGTAGCTTTTCCTCTATGCCATCAAAGAAACAACTTTTCTCAGGAGTTAACACATTAGTATGAAATTTAATACGTTTATTATACAACTTATCAAAAATCAAGTTAATTTCTCAATAAATTTCATATTAACAATATTATTATTATTATTATTATTATTATTATTATTATTATTATTATTATTATTATTATTATTATTACAGCGCGCTTGTCTGTGGCGCGGAGGACGCGGGTTCGATCCCCAGTACCAGCATGGGGATTTTATCCCCTCTGCGAGGTCTGGCACGGGGTACACTCAGCCTCGTTAGGTCCCGGGGGGACCAATTGATGGAGAAGTAGCGGTCCCAGGTCGAGAAGACCGCATAACTGGCCGGGAGGACTCGGGGCGCTGACCACGTCCCACCCTCCAGTACTGCACCTCACCAATGACGCCTGTAGTGGGCAGAGGGGGGGGGGGACGCAGCGGCTGGGCGGTAGGCCTTGGCCCTTCGTGGGCTGTCGCGCGGGGTTTACATTTACATTATTATTACTAAGTGCTCTTAAAAATGTACTTATGAAGTCTATATAGCAGGCTCAGACGGATATAAAAATCTTTCTTACAAGTAGTATTTCTCTAGAGTAAGTTTTGGAAATAACAAGAAAACGTTTAGTGTGTGCTGAAATACTTATCTTAATTTTTAAGGATAAGAAGTTTCAACAAGAATTACAATTCGTTGTTTTAAGCAAGTCATGAAGGAAAAGTCTTAGCTGGTTTCCCAAGGAACGGATTAACTTGGCTCTTCAGAGGAGATAGCTGGTAACTTTCGTAAATAACAAAAGTCGAGAGGTTCCTGCAAGGAACGTTTTAAATATTTACGTGAAGAGTAAAGGAAGAAAGCTTCAGTATCCGCCAGCCAGTTTCCCCAAGTCTCAAGAGAAATATCCAGTCAGCAAGTATGTGGGTGGAGTACGTGATACGGTTCTAGAGGCAATTTTTGGTGGTTTATGGATATGGGAGCTTATGAAATAAAATATACATTGTCTGCTGACTTCGTAAAGAATTTTAGAGCAAAAACAGTCAGTTTTCTTGCATATTACATTCTATGCACGTGCTTTTAAACGTAGTTTCGTGCTCGATGACTTAGTTCAAGTTCATATGTGCGTCTCAAACTGCTTGCTGTGGGTAACAGTGAAACTTTATATCATTTGAATAAAGCATGCATGCCCCAGTAAGGAATAGCCAAGATCGTTGCTTCACTATCCGTATAATTCAGAACAGAATGGATGATTATGATAAGGGTACACTTGCACAAATTACGTTAATGGGGACATGGTAATATTGTATAATGCCTGGAAATAAACAACATGGCAACGCTGCTATGTCCGAACAGTTGCTTTGCGTTGAAGTAATCTGAAAATGCATGGTGCGCTGTTTAATATATAATTAATTACTTTATTCTCTGGCATTCATGTTTCAATATATACGATATGTAATGTATTGAAGTCATTTGCTTTCGATACCTACTTTGCGTCTTAATCTCATTTAGTATGGCATCTGTGTCCTACTAATTAACCATGAAGATATCTGATCATGCCGAGTTCATTAAGCATTTCTAAAAGAATTATTTTTGCTTGTGGCTTACTTGTTGAGACTTTCTAATACGAAGAAGATATAAAGAATGGAAGGGAAGTCATTACATTCCTTCTTATAGGTGCTGCATAGAAGTATTACAAACAAAAAAGTCTAATGGCGTTTTGTTTTTTGATAAACCGACTTCGAAAAAATAAATGGTTTTTTATCCAACTTGGATGCATAATTCCACAGGAATGTACGAAGATAAGTTTGTTGCTGATAACGACCACGACAAGATGGTCGAAACGTCGGCATTTTATAATTTGACGCGGCAACAACCGGATAGCCAAGATATTTTAAGTTTGTTGCTTGTAAGATGCGTAGAGTAACTTATTACTGACATAGCTGTGGTAGTAATTATGGGACATCACACATAGTTTCGAAATAATTAATCACTTAAAAGACGTGAAGGAACACTCCAAGCAGTTTTTTCACATGTGCAGTAAGTCGACAACGTTGCGTAGAGGTTGGTCAGGAAATTGAGCTGGTTTGTGGATGCAAATAGGTCTGGCACTTCCGCTTTAATGTTTTGGAAGCTAACGCTTGTGATTGGCCTACACTCGCGCAGCAAACACAGAAGGACAAAGTAGGTTATTTGTTTGTGTTCTCAGGAAGCACCATTACTGTGTTGTACTGAGCTAGGGAAAGTGACACCCACACAATCTGCAGTGTTGCCAGCTTGTTTTCGAGGAAACTAAAATATATCCGTAGGAAATGATCAGAGACAAAAATGTAAGATACAATATGTATTCCAACATAAAATCTAGCACTGGTTTAAATTAATGCAGTGACTTCCCTTCCACCCGCTATAGTTTTCATATGTCCATTGTAAGTTACTGGGAGTATAAACACTGAACATTTGGACATGGTAACAATCTACGAGATTTATAGAGAGAGGTCTTTGACTACGGATATTTAAAAGAAAATATTAATTTGCGATGAGTGACTGGCAGTTAAGCTATACATATTCACTGCTTAACTTTCACCAATTGTAATTAATACCTTATTAAACATTCAGTAGTGAAATTTCAATCATACTGTAGCATTAGTAATACGGAAAGAAAAATGACAACGCCGCGAGAAATAAAAATAGCCACGTAATTTGTTGCTCCGAAGGAGAAGCTTTATCAGAAAAGCTTCCGTTAATTTATATATGTCCTATTTTACACATGTTATATAAAAAACTATGTTTGCTTAATACACAAACCAAGAAACAGCGAAGAAAGCAAAAACAAAAGTTACGCGTTAAATTGGATTCCGTCTAGATTTAGACCAACACTGTTGATTTCAGTAACACGTTTTAACGAGTTCAGCTATACTAAGCACCAAAACCAGGTGCTGCTGAATAACGTTTTGGCACAGTACAGTACCTCCTCTAACTATAAGTAAGTTTAGAGAAAGAGACAGGCTCTAAAGTTCCCTAGGAAATACATTTAACAGTGTAAGTAAGGAATCATCAAGAGGTGAATTCTGTTCAGTCCAAATTAGGAAGTTTGAGAGACTCAGCACCAGTAACAGAAGGAAACTCATCACTGCACTGAGCTTCTTACGTGGCGTTAACTTTGAACAGCATCCAGAAGCTGTAATTGCGAAACGATTAGTGCATTGTTTTGACTGGCAGCGTCGTTCTGTAGCTCATTATGCGTGTTCCCACAAAGGATTGCGGTGCTATGCGACAGCTTGCAGTGTAACCACGTCATATAAAGTTTGCAGACAAAGCATCTGTCTACAGCCTGGCGCCCTGCTCCACACCTAGCCATCAGAGTGGTGCTGTGTAAGACCTTGAGCCCTTAAAACAGTGTTAGGACAATGCTTTACTAGGGCAAACTATTACCACACAATGACCTACCATTAATTAACTATAAATAAGTTCAGACTGGAAGATTAAAGGAGTGTAATAAACCTGAGTCCTGAAAATCCCTTTCAAGACAATTGGAATTATTTGTTAATCTTATAATTGCAGGGAAGATTTGATTGTGTTTCTCAACTATCCCTGCTTTGTTTTTTTCTGCCTGTATATAAAGTGTATTTATGCCATATATTGTCCATTTCCATTGACATGTTCAGTGATCATGGGCCTCCATGGCTACTTGTGAAGTCGCTGAACGCAATCTGATCAAATCCAATCTGATCTGAGCTGAAATCAGTGTAAAATCGCATACAAAAGTAATCTAGATAATCGATTCTCAATTCAACTTTGAGGTTAGTATGTTGGCAATGGCATCGCAGGTTGGCAATGTCGTAAAACAACTGAAAGTTATTGCTTCTAGGCAGCAGAAATCACTTGTTTTTTAAGTTTCGGGTGCATTTGTGCAAAACAAGGACCAAAAGAGATCGTCAAATTTCATATTGGTGGATATTTTAAAACTACAAACATAGTGGAATCAAAAAGAAAAAATAACAGACGCAGTTTCAGTTCTTCAGAAAGAAACCTATATGTAGGGAAGCCACTGGGGATTTGAATTGGAGGTTATGTATTTACCTTATTGTTTTTATTTGTATACCCAACCACTTATTTGATCAAAGCATATGTAAGTTCAACACATTTTTCTTAAATTTGACGAACAAATTGTAAATTTAATTCACTTTATCGTGTTTCTAGAAGTAAGCCTCAAACACAGTAACTTCACATTGTAACATTTGTGAAATATGTTCCAGATTAAGAGTCATCAGCTTTCGTATCTCCTGTAAAATATTGTGTTTAGGAGTTAACAAGTTTCAAAGAATCCTCCTATTATCAAGATAACTGCAATAAATGCATTATTTACCATTTTATTATTATATTTAAATCTGTACTATTTATTTATTCCTTATGCAGTTCTGCTGATGTAAGTTCTAGTTAATTGGAGAAAAATTCACCAGTCAGATTTGATCAATATGCCAGGAACTTATGTCAAGGTTTGTGTGTACCACCAAAATTGTAAGTTCAGCTTGACAGGTGTTTAAACTGAGATTAACTTTTATACCAACGGACTACAGTCTTTCATAAACTAACAAAGGGATATCTATATTTAGGAGATAAAGTATGTCATTCAGCATTTATTACTCGAAGTATACATAAGCTTTTTGTAACACGTATGCTTTTAATTTTAGCACACATCTTTACCGGCAACACCTCCACTTCTTTCTTGTTCTGTGGGTACAACTAGACACTTTTGAGGACCTTTTAAACATCTGATTATCAGTATTTAGCGACAATGATAAGTAAAAGTTTTCAAAATAAAGTCAAAGATTTAAATTTGATATTATCATTCATTATATTTCATATTATTTATTGATTACCCTGCTTTCGACCCTAAAAGGATATTCGTGCCTCAGTTGTAAGCGCACACAAAGTTCATTCATGTACTTTATGGAGTAGGGCGATAATTTGATATTGTAGTTCAGAGTCTCTCAGTAGTTCACAACTCTGCGGATATATTTCGGGGTTTGCGTGGGTTTTATTGAGATCCGGCGGTTTTCTGTCTATGAAGGATATCTCCTCTGCTATGTGCACTGAAAGATAAACGGAAATACCTTCGGTTTTGGCTTAGAACCGCTGCATGCTTGGTAGAGCAAAACTTTGTGAAATTTAAGTCACCCTCCTTTGCAAGAATTTCAGTGCGAATCTACATTCAAGTCTAGCTAACTTGTGCGACCCAATAGAAGCGGTTGCTTTAATGTCGCATAGTTTGTGACAAATGTTAATCAGAGACATCAACTAAAATTAGCTCTGCATTTCTGATTGCCTAAATGTTTACATACGAATCTCATTATGATTACCCAGAAACCAGTAGGTGCATACTAATCTGGCACTACACAGGTTATTGGGGATATGTGCAGATATCTTGGTCTTTTTTAACTTTCTTTGGAGAAACCATCAAGTTTACTGGTGATGTTAACACCAGAACTTAAAATTCTACCAGTTCCAGATAATTTCGCAACACAAATACTGCTTACATATATTTTCACTCACTCGAAAAGCTTAGGTAACATCTTTTTTCTAACTTAATAAAGAAACTAAATCTGTAACGGCTTAACAGGTGGACACTAAACTTTCCAATAGTCTTCTATACACAGACAAAGGATTGATAAAAGCTTTAAGAGGCTTAACTGAGTGCTTTAGGTTTTGGAAAATTCACAGGCAAGTTTCCTTAAAATGTATAAAAGGTTTGACTATTGTACTTGTATCTATTTTAAGTGTTATTTTATTTTCTCACCAGAGATATTCAAATATTTCAATGCACGCAGAAAGAATAAGGATATAATTATCATTTTAGAATAAGTATATCGTTCGTTTTGAGTGTTTATTTATTATTTGTGTTATTAAATTGTTTGGTATTAAAAGAAAATGGTTTCATAGAAAGACAAGTGAAGTGCTATGTGCGGGAAAACATAAGTAAATGGTGTACGCGACATAATTGCGTGACGTCACGGAAAAGGTGACAAGTGAAAGAGTGCGTTGCCATGGGGAAAAGAAGATATTTTTTGGAGAGAAGTTAAACTTGTGTTTTACTCCATAAAAAAGTGTGAAACATCTGCAATTATCTGTGCTATCGGGCATTAAACAGAACGTAAAAGCAAAATATTAATATCATCATTATTATGATAAAGGTGTAACAATTTATGTGTTGTAATAACTGTGAAGGGAATTGTACCTGAATTGTGTTACCTATGCACGTACTTAAAAAAGATTAAAGATAACAGCAGTCTCATGTTCACCGCAAGAAAATAAAATTGTGAAAGAACTACGCATGACGAAACCAAAATGTAAGAAAAACTGTCCCTCAAACTGTGATCTTCCCAAACTAACTTCTATTACAAACAGTTAAAGTGTTGAAATATGAAAGAACTTGACGATTAAATAGTAAAAAGTACGAAAATGCTTGGACTACCTTCTGGGTTAACTGCTTCTGCATCTGGATTTCGCTATCGATGGTGTAATGTAGATGGTAATCTGCTCTATAGAAAAATCCCCTCTGCTCTCTCTTATTTGATTTATTTTACTATTTCTCTTTCTGTTCCCATTGTGGTTCAGGATTGGTTTTACTGCGCTTTGCTCTTAGCTGATTGACGAGGTTTTGTTACTCGTACTTGTTTCACTCCTTGTCTACCTTCAGCATGCATTATTGAACCTCTCCTCACCACCACCATTGGCACAACCTCCAACACCTCCACGCCAACGTCAATAGTAATAGTAATAATAGTAGAGTCAACAATGAACAGTTACACCATTTCTTAATCCAACGTCAAAGTCACAATTACTTTTTCCATATGAGCTCTCAAAAAGAATGATGTCGTATAGGGAGATTAACTTCTCTGGAAGAACTTTCTAGAAGACAGTAAAATATTGTGACGCCGACCGCCGGCCATCCTTTAGAAAGACGCTCAAGGCCAAGCTACGTCACACCACGACGTTTCTAGGCAACGCACGGCCGACAAACAAGGACAGCAATAGACAAGCCTAAACAAAGACCTAGATAAGACTGTTTGATACCTTCGAATCGTCTTGTTTTTGTGATTCAGTTTTAGAAGGGCAATAAAGTGACAGAAATAGTAATGGACGTCATTTTTCACAATATGTAAACAACTGCATGAGCCATATACAGATCTGGGACTCCGTTCCCTGCGCCTGACCCAAGGCTATCAGAGACCGTTCCCCCAACTTAATTGTACCAGGTAGCCCAGCTCATTCGAAATCGGGGTAAGTAGATGACCCTTCCTGCGTTAAAACAGTTGCAGAACGCAAGGGGGCAGAATCAGTCATAGTGACCTCAGTGGCGTGAGCGACCTTCCTGCTATCAGAAAGAGGGCTACCAAACTAAGTGGAGATTCAGTCTGAGAGAGATGCAGAATGTTACGCATATTAGCGAAGATAATGTTATTGGTACTTGGGCAACCTAATGAACAATATTACCTACATGAATATTTGCTTCCTTTACGAAATTATAAGTTTACTTATTAGGAATATTATTAACAGCAGTTTTCAGGTTTGTTCCTACCTCTAAGTAAGCGTAACACAGAAGGCATGATGGTCTCGTGATACGAATGCTGCACCGGGATCAAGTATCAAGGCTTTCTTTAAGGTCAATGACCTCAAACTACCTAGGCCAGTAGGTCATCCATTAAGGTGTGAAGCAAAAGGGATAGTATATATGTGTAGTAAACTGTGTTTTTGGTTTCTGGGTAAATGTTGAGGAAGAGAAAAAACAACTAACACACCAAAGTGTATATATGCTAAGGTAGTGCTTATCAAAATAGCTGCACATATACCCCTAAAAGCCTGTATGCAGGCGGACCCAAAAAGTGATGCCTGGAGAATCTTCCCCTATTTATGAACAACTCATATTATTGCTTAAAATTATTATTGATACATTCTAGACAATGAAATTCAAAATAAGCGGTTTAGAATGTTAGCGCCCGTAATCAACGGAGAGCTGCCAGGAAAAATGTCGAGAGAAACTTGGCGAAGTTTCATCTCAGCCGTTTCTGTTCTTGATCATGGCCCACTCCGCACTTATTCTGGATAATCGTTTTCCTATAAAGAGGCAGTGCCACGCTTTCCATCACCAGGGACAATTGGGCAGACACCAATGTCCCATTTTGAAGACTGCTGGTATTTTTATATCTTTAAACATCTGGGCCATAGGAGTTATTTTGGATGGCATAGTTTGTTGAACATTAGCTTTCTGTGCACAAGGTATCGTGGTTGAGGGCAATGTCATTGCAGCATCTGGTAGATTAACCTACATAGTAAAGATCACCAGCACCAGCATATAGGCGACTTTGTTATAAATCACAGACTAATTGATTTAATATCACCCCGATTTTAAAAGTCGATGTTTTGTAATTCGTCTCTTTTAACTTAGAAAACCAGAACCTTGAAGTTTAATCATTTCCTTTATACATATTGTGACGTCGGGCGTCTCTAAGACCTCAAGCGTTCAGAATAAAGAGGACTGGAGCGTGAAAGAATAGACCTTTTTCAGACTGTTTGTGAGGCCGTCAAATGCAAGCTCATTTACGAGAAGTTTCAGAAAAGATTGATTTCGAGAAAAGTCCGTGCTACGTCATTCTCGCCTATATAAGCGAGCGGAACAGCGGGAGAAGTGAGTTCTTTTTAGAGTCGTCAAGTGTTGAAGGAGATAGCTGTTAACAGTTTTAAGTGCGTAGTGTTGAGAGAATATGTCATCAAAGAGGATCTGACTTTCGGGGAGCACATCCGAGGCCAGCGGGTCAACAGTCTCGTATCGCTCGCTAAGGTCTGGGATGCCTTGAAGCTACTCCTTTTTTTGACTCTCGTAATCCTGTACGCCTGCGTGATCTGGTGCATGGCTGCAAATTCCCATCTTCTGCATCTGCAGCGTCTATAGAATAGAGGTCTGCGGATAATCTATTCTGTATACCGCAGATTCCCTTCGAGACTACTGCACTGGCATCATCTCTTCCGTGTGTGGAGGATGAAATTATGTGCGGGGCTTTAGGTATCTTGGGGATTATAACCCCAGAGAACACACACTTGCGCGTCACCGACTTCCCCAGATGGCTGGCAGGCATATACGATAACAGCGGAGTTATCCAACAACAGCAAAAGCTAAGGTACCATACAGTCCTTCCAAGAGATGCTTGCACCCTGACTGGCAGCCGTTGAGGAGCATAAATTGTTACCTCCCTTCAACCCTGAACCTCATTTTCACCCGCTAGCCTGTAGTACTCCACATCCTGTCAGGCAGGCTCTCCGCCTGCCATCAGACTGATGATGATGATGATGGTGGTGGTGGTGCTGGTGGGGGTGGTGGTGGTGGTGGTGGTGGTGCAGGTGGTGGTGCTGGTGGTGGTGGTGGTGGTGGTGCTGGTGGTGGTGGTGCTGGTGGTGGTGCAGGTGGTGGTGGTAGTGGTGGTATAGGTGGTGGTGGTGCTGGTTGTGGTGGTGGTGGTGGTGGTGCTGGTGGTGGTGGTGGTGCTGGTGGTGGTGCAGGTGGTGGTGGTGCTGGTGGTGGTGCAGGTGGTGGTGGTAGTGGTGGTATAGGTGGTGGTGGTGGTGCTGGTTGTGGTGGTGGTGCTGGTGGTGGTGGTGGTGCTGGTGGTGGTGGTGCTGGTGGTGGTGCAGGTGGTGGTGGTAGTGGTGGTATAGGTGGTGGTGGTGCTGGTGGTGGTGGTGGTGGTGCTGGTGGTGGTGCAGGTGGTGGTGGTAGTGGTGGTATAGGTGGTGGTGGTGCTGGTGGTGGTGGTGGTGCTGGTGGTGGTGGTGCTGGTGGTGGTGCAGGTGGTGGTGGTAGTGGTGGTATAGGTGGTGGTGGTGGTGCTGGTTGTGGTGGTGGTGCTGGTGGTGGTGGTGCAGGTGGTGGTGGTGGCGGTGGTGGTCACGGAATGAATAGAATGAAGATGGAGCACTGGTGGAATGAGATGGCGGGAGAACCCGGAGGAAAGCCGTCCCAACGCCGCTTTGTCCACCACGAATCCCACATGCGGGCCGCTGTGGAGAGAAGCGAATGGTCCAAGCACTCGGCTACGGCACAGCCGATGATGATGATGATTAATGAGAAATTCAGAGATGCTGATAATAACTGCAGTGATGTTACATAGGTAGACTGCTGAGAATATAAAGTCAGTTTCGTGAGTATTACTGCACAAGGAGTGTGTCATGATATCTTACAAAAGCTCGTTTTCATTGTACTATCAGAGCGAAAGTAAGCAGCGCAACTTGTGGGTTGATATGAACTACGAGATTTCTTTGCTGGAGCAGAATTAGCTGCTGTGGAGCGAGACCATAAATCTCCTGGAACAGTTAAATGCTCGGCTCCTCCTAAGACTCTACATTCCGGCCATTAAATCCCCAGAGCAAGGGAAGGACCAAGTCAACCTTTGGACATGACCATTTATTAACTCCCCACCACACTCAAACAGCAATGACTATGTGGTGAAGCTTAGTCCAGCATATGCAGCCCGGAATCCCAATATACGAACCTACCTTGCTCAATCATCAACTTGTCAAATACACGTTTAATTAAAACCGTCTTTCATTCGTCACTGAAATACGTATCTACTTTTGCACATTTTATCGAAACCTATCTGATGTCATTGATACCTTCAGAAACTTTCCTACAAATTATAAACAATTCATCTCTGTTTATTATATATTACTCTCTTCCTGTGAGACACGAATCTTTGTTCCCCTCCGATACATTTTTCGTAGGAATGATTTCAAAATAAATATGAGCTTTACAATCTGAAACTACATATATATTTTATCATTTATATTATGCGATTATATTACATAATTATTAATTTTATTATTACTATTTTGTTATTATTTACTATTACAGTTCTTGTCATTATGCTAATTATATATAAAAAACCTACAGTTGACAAAAATGTAAGTCAGGAAAAGTTTAGCGCTCATTATTAAATAATTTTTCAGTTTTTAAGGTTTTTATATTCCCTATCACAACCGCCAATGTATTCTCTGTCATCATATGTCATTAAAATAACATTTTTACACCTATATTGACCATTAGAGACATTTTAAGAAGAAAATGTAGTGTAAATGTCAGTTAGTCACACGCGGAATTGCTCTATAGCAAAATATTGTCAATATAATAATTATAATACTAAAAGTAATTAAAGTAGAACTAATAATCATACTAACGATATTGATTATAACGACAATAGTAATACTACAAAAAAAACAATAACAATAATGTTGCATCCTCATTCAATTATTCCCTTCTTCCTTGGGCGTCCAACGACTCTTTTTCCTTGAGTTTCATAACCACACACGATCCTGGGTGAATCATTTCTGCATTCTATATCTTACTTCTGTCCTTCTGTTTTAAAATCCATGATTCGCTGCCGTATAACAAAACTGATGCTGTCTTGTCTTATATAATTTCAATTTCGTTTCCTTTTGCGTCTTTCTATATCCTTAAAATTATTCTGCTTACTTACTGCATGCTTATTATATTACTAAATTTAGAAGTAACTTTTTAAAGAGCCCATAAATCTCATTTTGCCAATTTTAACACAAGTAATTACATACAATCGTGTGTTATTAAGAACAAGAATATATCCCTGCAGAAATAAGAGGCACATTTGAGTTAAATTCCCATGCACATCGCAATATAGCCAAACAATAGAAAATCGATTCCAATTTTTCCTTTTATATTATTGCCTTTAAAATGCGCTAATGGATACGTTTAATTGCTTCATTGTAATACACTACATTTTCAGTGCTATCTGGAAATAGAAACGATTCACTTTACTGAAAATGAGCCGTTATTGCATATCAGTGGAACGGATTTAGTAATTGACAAGCAGTGTAATGTTTCCAAGGTCACCATTAACTACCACTCTTAAACATTCTAAACCAGCGATGTCCAACGTTGTATCTTTAGAGACGCTTACGCAATTAGCTACTATTCCCGACTCCACTCCTTCAGTCGGAGGGTGAATCAGCTAGCGCCTGTGGCGTGTAGACTCGCAACTAGTAAATATCTGAGTATAGCTTTACATATGTTTGCGCACAGACTTTCCTGAAATTAAACTATATAAAAATCTGTATTAAATAGGTTACGCGACGAACACTTGGAGGATCTTCTAAGGATCCTCTTCGACTTTGTCGCCAAATATTGATAGACTTCTTAAACGTAAGCCGCACCAAAGAAATCACTAATGAGCAGATGTTTATCGAATAAGATTTTAAAGTGTTTTCGTAAATCAAACGCAACGTACATAGAACCAAACCGCCACTGCAACACAATTGAGTATTAAAAGAGTGTCACAGTTCGCATAAAGTTGAAGGAGGTCAACCCGACCTCCCCACTTTCCCAAACGTGGGACATCGCTGTTCTAAACAATTTACTCACTGTATAATCTTGTCTAAAAAGTAGTTGGTTGCAAATGTAATGTTTTGCAGGGCTCTCGTGCTCTCTACTTGCGAACAAAGGACCAGCGGTTGTTCTCGTTAACTACAAGGACAATATGAAGGAGGTCGGAGCGTAACCGCAGTCTGTTGGTGAAAGGAGCGACCGTGGACATCAACTGGACAGGGAAACTTGCACTTAGCGTCGAGAGCTCTCTGTGGAATTCTGCCATACATTGCAATATGCAAGCTCCCTCCACTTGTGTAGCAACTCTCAAGGATGGAGGTTTGAAATGCTTGCCTTCCGCTTTAAAGGTGATGCAGCAACGTCACAAACTATTATATTTTTACTTTTTCTACAGGTAAGTAGGGGAAGAATTGTATTCCACCCAAAAATTCGATGTCGAGATTTCACCGGAAATATATGTTTTGAGACCCCCTGAATCCAAAAAAAAAAAAAAAAAGCATTTTTAGAAAAAGGTCCGTGTGTGTGTCTGTGTGTCAGTCTGTGTGTCTGTGTCAGTCTGTGGACAGCATAATTGAAAAACGAAAAGTCGGTTAAAAACCAAAGTTGGTATTTAAGTTTAATGTCTTTCAAGGATGTGACACGAAGATTTTGAAGAAAATAGCCCAACCCTAAACTACCCTTTACATGGAAAATTTTTCGAAATTTTTTATTTTCTTGAAAATTGTTCTAACGATTGTGATTAAAATGTCATATGTTTGATATATTTGTATGACAAAATGCATATCTTGAATTTTCTGGCTATAGCCCCTGTAGTCGTATTTACTCTGGACGACTTTTGCATAACTGGTAAACCGTTAGAAATACACCAAATCATACTATACAAAAATGTGGATCTTGCTAAAATACACAATTTATGTCTGAATAAATTGTCTTGTAGAGTGAACCATTTCTTAGATATTCGTCGTTATGTGTGTGAGTTTAGGAAAACTTAAAACTTTGGTGAAATGGAACACCGTTGTTCATTTTTTATATGTTAAATGTGCAAAGAGAACAGAATCTCAAAGCTTTAAAAGATTTGACTATCGCACAATACAAAATATTCTAATATTCCCCTTGCACCTACAAGGAAATAAGCAATAAGATAATTTGTACAAATGTTTATCTTAACTAACACGAAGAAGATATAGGAATAAGAGTTTGTAAGAATGGTTAGTACAAGAGTAGAGAAAGTCATGTGAGTGCAACACATCAGATTTTTATAAGTTAAGAGTACATCATAGTTCAACACCCTGATCTACAGATAAAAAACGTCTGTGTTGTAATGTGAATATTGTCTAAGCCGTTGCAGCTACAATCATAAATTTTAAGCTAACCATTGTACAATGCTTGAATGACTTCATTCTGGGAGGAAGGTCAACTACCAATCTCCCGCTCAAAAGTCCATCTATTAACAACCTCGGCCACCGGCAGAACTGCATTTTGTTATGGAGCCAAAACGGGCATATTGAACCAAATTTAAATACTCTGTTGACTTCAATATTAAAAATACATAAAAAGCTATCAGTTAGCCTTAGGCATGATAAAATCAACGTGAATTTTCCAATTAAGGTAATTATCTGTTTTAGACAAGTAATTTAATTACCTTATTTTTTTTATTAAAATGCTAGTATTACGCATGCGCAATTGGAGACTTAGAGATCTGCTGCTAATCAATTTCACAGCATTTCTTTTGTCTCAATTTAAAGAGAGCTTATTTCTTTTCAACAAAGAGAAGAGGAAATTAATTTGAATCCAGATCTAATTTATTACCATGCAGTATTAGCTACACTTCCGATAAAGGAAGGTAATTTACGTAAGTAAAAATACCTAATGAGAAGTCAGGATTTAAACTAAGATGTCAGAATTATGAAAACCTTTATGTTTAGTCATCCGGAGGTTTTCCATTCTTTGTCTAGTATTATAAGCACAGGAGCAACTCTTACAAACTGCATGTATGGAGTTCCAAGAAGTACGATTTATAAACATCTCTATGGAAACAACAATGTTTTCTTTGTAGTGAATTCTGCTAACATTTCAATAATTCTTCCTCGTGTTTCAATATTCATATCATGCAAGTTAATCTGTATGCAAATCACAGTTCTGTATTTTGAGTTATCGCTAGCTCATTACTGGGCTCGATATCAAATCGAAAGCTTCACGCTGATGAAACGAGCTATCAGTTTTATGTGTCAGTCTCTTCGCTCCGCCTCCATATCTGCAATATATCAATAAACTTCAAAGAGAGGCTATAAAATATTGGCAGGCGCTAACAGGCACACCCACGTGTACTTTTAGCCAGTGAGTTTTGCTTTCTGTAGCTAAGACACTGTATTGAATTCGATGTAAAGATTAGATTTACAAATTTTGCCACAAGCAGCCTTTTTGGCCCTCTGAATACAAAATATCCCCTTCTATGCAGTTCTTATTTTGTATTATACCCTTCACTTGGAAAACGTTTGCTAATTTTGATTCTCTCTAAAATGGCTGTGACTATTTGAATTAAATCCTTCTCTGTTTGTCTACCCCATAGGGGGAGACTCACCCCCTCCAAGATTTACAAGTGGGCGCTTGGGGTTAGATGTCTTCAAGCAGGGTGATCAGGGTGGGAGATCATTTCGAAGCCTGTACGAGAATGAAGGATTAGTGCGAAATAGATGAAAGAGAATGTGATGACGGAGAAATTTATAGAATGAAGGTAGGAGAAACGGAGAACTTGGGAAAACACTCCCATCACCGCTTTGTCCACCATAATCCTATATAGCAAAGAGAACGGGATCTTAAAGCTAAAAAGATTTGACTATCGCACAGAGCCTACTGTATTCTAATATTCCCCTTACACCTACAAGGAAATAAGCGATAAGATAATTTCTGTAAATGCTTATCTCAAGTAACACGAAGAAGATATAAGAATAAGAGTTTCTGAGAATGGTTAGTACAAGAGTAGAGTAAATCATGTGAGTGCAACACATCAGATTTTTTGACTTCACCTCTTCAATTAAAAATATGCGTGTAGGTACTTCAGATGTTAAGAAAACGTTTTGGTTGGCGCAACCGCAAGGAGGAGGCGATATAACTAAAATAATTGTACCAAGAGGTGATAATCTGGTATGAGTGTAACAGTCTCAATTAATATGAAGCAGAAAAAAATAATCGTTTATGAGAACAGTATGTGGAACTGTTTAAAATAAACGACGGTGCGTAGAGAAAATTGCGTAAATGTAGTGTAAGCATATTTGAAAAGATGGTGAACTACACACAAACTAAAGGAGCATTACACAAATGTGTTACAAAGCTCAATTGAGTTGAATATTATCTGCATTATACAATGTTCGCATATTTGTGTTTTATCTAAAGATTGTCAAAGACTGGTCATGTTTTGCTTCCTTGTAAACGTCCATCTATTTTCTATTTTCGTGCATAGGTATATTCTCACTAAGTACTTAATAATTATGAGATAGTTTTCAGTAGTTCTTACATTTTTAATAAGCTGTGTAAACCTTTGCAGCAAGTGAGGGCTGTAGACTAATGGAAGGATAATGTCCTCTCGACGCCTAAGTCATCCATAATTTAGCAAAAAATCAATGGAATACGACAGGGCGACATCGCGTCTCCCAGAGAGTCTCCGTGTAACCTCCATAATGTGCTCTTATTGGAATTATTATGTGGGATACAAGTTTCTCTCTTCATGTATTCTTGGTTTCAAATTCCTACATACAGAAATCTAAAAATCCTAAATTCTAATTCTAAATTTCATTATGGCTGTAATTTCAGTTACAAAGAGCTAAGAGCTTCGGGCTGAAAAATTACGAAAACTACAAGAACGCACACTACGGTCGATCACTATTGGCCTGCGCCTAAGTTTTATCGAATTTCACAAACCAAGGTTCGCATTACATTACAACGATATTGTATTTCATCTTTTCAGGATCTGAATTTATTGTTTCACAATATTCTCACATAATTGTTTGATTTTAAATAAAGTATGTAGTATAATCTAAATATGTAAGCGGGTCTAAATATCCCCTCCCAATTATTGGACACATAATTCAGCAGTTCATAGGCAGTTATAGTGGATAACCCTCACGCTGAACATAGGCAGTGTAGGGAAAAGGATGGCAATACTTCTCATCAAAATTTCAAAGAAATAAAACTGGTGTTAGTCCAAAAAAAATTATATATTTTATGTTAATATGATGTTCATGTAAAATTTCTATCAGTTATAACGTTTCTACGTATTCCAGATTTGAAAGCAGTAAAACACCTTAAATATTCTTAGAATGACCGATAATGGATAAACGGCTTTTGTTTTTATAAATGCTCTTTGGTTTATAATTCTATCTCAAGCATTGCCAATTATTTATATTTAGATGTACGGTACAAATCAATAAACTTAGTCTTAGGATGTGGGTTAAAGAAATCCTAAGTCTGTGACTTACTTATTAATATGCTTAGTTCTGACGTTACTGAACAATAATACCCATGCTTTGTAAATTTTTAAGCAAAACATTGAAGTTTCATACTTTACCCAAACTAGTGCCATAATTCAAAATTCGCCTCTACAATTTATCAATATACTATTAAATAACTTAACTGCAAAATACTCTTTTAAAAATGTAATTTTATATGGATCAGTTGCTCAAATAATAATAATAATAATAATAATAATAAAAAATTAAGCTGTAGAGAAATAATTAAAGTTCTGAAGGAAATTTCCTGTGTATATTATACATAAGCCCCTCTTATTAACATTTCAAATAATCCAAATGAAATTATGGATTTAACAAATTGCACATAAGTGAACTTTTATTTCGGGCTACACTAGCCAAGAACTGTAATTGTGAACACAGGGAAGTAAAGCTTTCTCCCTGAGAGAGAGAGAGAGAGAGAGAGAGAGAGGGGGGGGGGAGGTCTTGCGTGGTGGTAAGTGAAGGATCGTGTCTGTAGATCAGGACGAAAGGAGCTGAAAGAAAATTCCGTGCCGCGATAATGTACGTTGCATGTAGTCAGGAGAGCCCGTCACAACTAAACAGTCAGTCTCTTTAAGGCCAGATAAAGATATCATGCCATTGTTGCCTTAGTTCTTAATCTGTCGCTAATAATCGTAACCGTTATCTGACTATTAGGAAAATAATGCTCTTAAAATTTATACGAGTGTAGCATTGAAAAATGTTGGAATGCCATGTTTATAAAAATGAATTAAATTTATTTATACTTCTTATCCAGTTTCTAATATTCTGCAGCTGATTGTCGCATAAGTAGCCGCCCCAGGTCGAGAAGGCCGATAGGCCAGAAGGACTCGGGACGCTGACCACGTACCACCTTCCAATACTGCCCCCATCAATGACACCTGTAGTGGACAGAGGTGGGAGACGCAGCGGCCGGGTGGCAAGCCTTGGCCCTTCACAGGTTGTTGCGCTGGGGTTTACTTAAATCATATTTATATCACCGGCTTTACAAGGGTGGTTTTACAGCATGTTTAACTATACAACACCGCAAGGAGTGGGAAGCCTCTAATTGGATGTTGTGTTAACTAGCTCTTTCTGCCACCCGCCATTAAATTTTGTGTCTGCTATAGAAAAAAGCTATAAAATGTTGTTACGCTTTGACATCTTTGCTCGGTATTCCTTCAATTACTTTATAGTTTACGATACAGCATTATAAATAAAGAAACTGACATTGTTATCATTGAAGGTTTCCAACATGCAACGGGTACCCAAATAATTAAACACGTATGAAAGCTTTACGGAAGACAAGATTATCAAAATTGCCGTTGGTGGCTTTCTTTTAACTAATTAATCTTGATAATAATGTGTATGAGTTATTAATTTAAATCACACATGATTAAATGGTAATTAAGATTCATGGATATCTGCAAAATTAATAGGCACTCACTGCAACGAAATTCTGAGTATCAATATTGATTATACCTATATGAACTGCTAATTGTTATAATCAGCTTAAACAAGAGGCGCATTAGCTACTTTCCCTTCAGTTAAGCACGATCTCAATTCCCGTAAAACATTTTAATTACGCTATGGAGTCTTCGTGCAAATTATGGTTTAATACTGTATTTACGATATATTATATTTCCATGCGTCGTAGCCTATTGCGTCGAAGCATGTGCTTTAGTTCTCTAACATGAATGTATGAATGTCAGCTTTTTCGGCCCAATTCAGCTTCGTGATGCATTTGAGAAGCTACGATAGGTAAAGGTCTGTAGGTCTGAACAGCTGAAGGTCGTTCTAGGGAAGCAAAGCGCTGACCACATTATCTACGTGTATTGCCTTGACCTTCACATGTCAGTATTAGTTGGATAGCTCAGATTGAATACTGATTTCCTGATTATTCAACTTTCAAAGCCTAAAATTTTCACGAAAGTTCAATGAACAACACCAAAGCTCGGAATAAAGTTATAGTTCATTCTTTCCTTAGTACCCGTTTGAAAATGAGTGGAAAGGAGTTCTTTTATACAAAAAGCAACGTTTAAATTTCTACCAGGTGCGATATTTATCTGTCACAATAATTTATTAGTTACAGGAAATGAGGTTATTGGAGGACTGCAAAATATAAATAATCTATGCAACAAAGGTGGCATTAGATTTTCACTGATTTTTATTATGAGAAAGGACAGGAAGGTCTAAAGCAAAGAAACAGCACATTCCATAAAAGGCTAAACAATATGAATTTCTAAAAAGAAAACTGTAAGAAAACCAAACCACAATTTATCTCGGATTTTACCAATAGAAAGGACATGTAGAGTGAGTGAAAGAGTTAGTGCGTGAGGTTTAAGGGCCCGTCGATAACTAGGTCGTCAGTAAGTGACCGATACGAGATTGGGAAATTGTGGGACAGTTTTACAGGGAGGTAATGCTCTCTAAAGGAGATCACGGTTCCGACAGTCAGTACTTATACACGTATCCCAAATGTCGCTCCTGCAGAAACCTAGGCTTTAAGGGTTGAGGTACTCGACCAGGTTCGGTCATCTTCATTATGCATAGCCGGCAGCTCCTTTCCCTCCCTTGTGCGCACTTCCCCAAACCAGTGGCTAATAAATATTGCGTTCACAGTAGCCTTTCATCCAAATTCCGCAGCCTTCTATTGCCTCAGAATGGAATGTAGAATATTCGCGTATTTTCAGAATACCCAAATGAAACAGCGCTCTCATAAATAGCAGTTCCTTCTGCGAAGTTTCAGAGCATCGCCTTATATGGTAACTGCTGAGAAAGTGAACCTGCGCCGCAATCAATTACAAAGTAGAATTCCCTTGAGAGTTGCCAGGTTAGCGAACGTTTCGTGACTCGTTCTCAGCCTAGAAATCAGTTATTTAAATCTGATTGCCTTGTCCAAACTTGATATTGTTTGCTGATGCCGGAAATATTAACGGTTAGGGCAAATCATGTTTCCATATGTTAAAATCAATACATAATGTAAAAAGCCAGATTTAAAAGTTTTTCAAGGACCCATTGGCAATTTCATTTTTGAGGAAAAGGCATTTATTACTCTATGTAGCTAAAGTAATCAGGAGTTCGATGGGTTTAGTAGACAAGAACTCCAAGGTTAGTACGTTCAGAAGTGCACATAGAACAAGTTCTGTAAATTATAAACGCAAAGGGATGGAGTGAGAAATTGTTTTTGAAGACGAATGACAAGTTTGGAATCTGGCAGCATAATGCAGGGACTTCAGTGACGGCAGCTGTGAAATAGACGAGACAAACTTGATAAAAAGAGAAGCGTGTATTTTTTCTTTCGTGATTTTCGTTGTTTATATTATAGAAGAGAAATGTTGTATTATGATGGATTATTGGTAGTCCATAACCTGAAGACCGCGCATGGCCTATACATACTAGGCGGTTGTCGCAAGAGGGTTCTCAGCGTAGTGGGTTCGATTCCCTTGCCTGAACTTCCTGATACATGACACACTATTCCTTCGGATCAGTGGAGGTCCAGCGTCCCAGACTCTCTCAGGATACCTATGAGCCGGCAGGGTGAGACGAGCCGGTATACGAGCTGCCACCCGGATGTTCAAATCTGGGACCCTGCCCTCTGCTGTCATCTCTTCTTAGTTCGTCCATCCTCTCAGCTTACTCTTCTCTCCCGAGAAGATGTTTTTCAGAAGCCGGGTGCAGTAATCTACACATTTCTCACTGTCATCCTTCCGTAATTCTTGCACAACCGTCACACGATGTCTTCAAAATAAGACTTTGCAATATCCGCTAGCAACTCCTCCTACTTACATACGCCTGTTGGGCCAATTTACGTGAAGACTTCTTTGGCCTCTGAATAATTCCTCCGTAAATGTCTGTAAGAGCTTCTGGTATGCGAGCTGAAGGAATCTTTTGTCGTTTGCACAGATCCGTAGGTGTGCCAATTTTTATACAGGCTCTGGAAGTAATTTATCCGGATAGTTGACAGCGACAACTTCGCGACTTTTCTTAATCGCACCTGTAGTCACATAAGCTTCCATAATTTCAATTATTTTTGTATCGAGAAAGTAATTTTGCAGAACGCAAAGGGAAACGTCTAACTTCACTGATGAAATAAACTGAAATGCAGAAGTCTAAATACTGAATTTGCATTCAAAGGGTAGCTGGACTAATTTTAGCTGCGCCACCCGTTACTACCAAAGGAACAAGTCGTATTAGCCACTGGATAGATCTTATCGCAGTGCTAATATACCCAACAAGCAAGGAAAATACACACTCCTACGTCATGTCGGAAGAATACCAAAAAGGAAACAGAAAGTGGGCGGGTTATGGCTTTTACTCTTCCGTGTAAAAAAAAAAACATGATCAAAAGAATGACAGAAGTAGTAAACGGCGTAACTGACCTAGGGATGCAATATAGCAGGAAACAAAAAACGAGGAAGTAGTCAGGTGAGGAAAAGGCTTTAAAGGAAATGTATTCTGTAGCAGAAGTTGGAGTTTAACTGAATGTGTTTTCTGAAGCGATGAGCCTTCCATAACAAGTGTGATACGATCGAAGGGACTCAGCCAGGCATATTCACAGGAGGCCGTGAATACCAAAACCCTCGGAATCATTATCCTGCAGCTGGGAAAGAGAAGGATAGCAATAGAATTCAATACAGGAAGGAAATAAAGGAGAAAAGAGAACTGAAGGGAGATAACGACGAAATTCCTGTTCATGGAGGCATGCACAGTTGAGGAAGTAGGGGGTACAAAATTAGAATAGACTCCGGGCTGCCCGTAGTGCAGCACGCAAATTTATAACCTTACGTGTCTTATCTTTATTGAACAACATTTTTCCCGTAGTAAAATTCATATTTTGTAGTGCATGAAGTACTGCCGTCTGCATTAATAGTGTCACGTAAATTGCGGATTTCATTTAGATAACTTTTCTTTACAACCGATGATGCTAAAAATAGGTATTGAAGGACATTTAATTTGTAAGTACATGAAGCATTATGGAAAGCATTTTGAGAAATAGGCGTACTTCACGAACCAATTACTCCTACATAGCTGAACAGCAAGCAGAAGTCCAGGATTAATTTCCTTTGAGATACGATCGCTTAGTACTTCCAAGTATTGTCGCTCTCATTGTATCAAAATGCTCTAGGGTTGTTTCATGTTGAAACCAAACATTAATTTCCTCTGATAACCACAACGGTGCAGGAACTTCTGGTCGTCAACTAGCCCAAGATAACAAAACAAAACACTAGAGCTCTTACATCCTATTGGTCTGATTAGTTTAATGTAGCACTCGTGAATTGACAGTTCGTCCTGAAGCTTCACAGCGAACGGACGTGTTTGGTTTTTGCTCGTCGAGCGCTATTCGCTACAGTATATGCTGTTGCATCAATCGCCGAGACAGCATTCTTTCTTCTTGTGGAAGACAACGCAGCCAAGGGATTGGCTGTTGTATTGGAGCAGTGGATTGGCTGAAGAATTTCGTCGATATTTGGCAGTTCTTCGAGACCAATTTTGTGCTTTTAAAGCACTAACTTACCTAAAAACTTCACCAAGCGGGTAAGGTAACAAGGTCCTAGCCATCAGTCTTTTGACTAGCCTAACGGTCCGGGCCCTCTGTTATCTGAGCCACCCAGCGCTCGCTTAAACTAAACTTGACTTGACAGACTTAGTTTTGACACATCAATAAATAAAAAATGTCGACTCAATCTTCACCTCAAGCACCTCATCCTACACCGATGCATGCAGAAACACCACATCCTACTCCTTCCACCTATTATTTACAGGGAGGAAATCTGCAACTATTTATGGACCAGCCACTAATTATAAGCCCACCGTCGCCAATATCTACCGACGTGTATGCCACTCTCGTTAATGAGAAAAAGGCAAGGGCCTTATACATCAAACAGGCAGACCAGCATCTCCTGCAGAATCTACATGACGATAGTGTGTCGCGAGCTGATCTCGCCACACTATACAAAACGATGGCCGCACACAAACTGCGTGTTGAGGCCATTGACTCTTACATATCAAATTATGTAAGGTCAAACACCACACAAGGCCAAGAGTGGCAAACTGCCAGCTCTAAAAGAAAGAGGAATGTTGGACCCTCCTCTAAACAAACCACCACCTCAACTGCAAATAAATTTCAGCCGCTAGCTTCAACTAGTAATGCTGAAACTGCACCTACTACAAACAACACCGATACAAACATGGACACTTCTGATGGCGCCACTGCAAATACACAGAACAACGCCACAGTCCCAAAATCCAACAAGACCACGCCAATATTTCTGCGTGATCCCAAACAAGGCCGGGATTTAACGAAATTTCTGGGTACTTCACACCCGAACGTCCAATTCAACGTAAGAAACATGAGTGGTACTGTGGCGTTTTTACCTAGCAGTCCGGAAGACCACCGAGCCATAAGAAAGGTACTGAGTGAAGCTTCTGTGCAGTACTTATCCACCTTGCTGCCAGATGAAAAATTAATGTATGTCACCCTAAAAGATCTGCCGATGTACATCACTGAGGCAGAAGTGACTGAACACCTGAAAGCCTTAAACTACGCGGTGGAAAGAGTGGGCCAACTACGTACAAATCGTAGTCAACCTCCACGTTTGTTACCACAC
Source organism: Tenodera sinensis (assembly GCA_030765045.1). NCBI lineage: Eukaryota > Metazoa > Arthropoda > Insecta > Mantodea > Mantidae > Tenodera > Tenodera sinensis. The sequence continues at coordinate 158,928,834 of CM060967.1, read as the reverse complement.
TTCAGGGTGGCACTGAAGAAGGAGACCCACTCCAACAACATATATAAAGAAACGCGCATGTTTAATGCGTTCATCCGCGTAGAGGCATATCGTCCTCCTGCAAAACCACTACAATGCACCAACTGCCAGCAGTTTCAGCATAGTGCAGCTGGATGTCACCTAAAACCTGTGTGCTCCTTTTGTGGTGAGCAAGGACATAAACGTCAGGATTGCCAACTGCCTGGAATTCAAGGCGCTAAGCAAAAGTGCTACAACTGCGGAGGTGAGCACTCATGCAGATACGCTAAATGCCCTGTCTGGCAAGAAGCGCGCATTGAGATGCACCTCAATAAAAACGGTCAACGTACGCGTTATGACGCTGCACCTAAAAGTGGAAATCCACTAGGTCTGCCAAAGGAGGCATTCCGTGGCGCCCGTTTTCCTGGACTGGGCCCAGTTGAGCCCGTGCAACACACGGATTATGCTGCAGCACTTAAGACGTCCATGTCTCAACCTCAAACAAGTAATACTAATTCTGCACAGTCAGAAATACCTCTGGCTTCGCCTGCAGTTGTACCTGCTGTTACAACAACTGCTCCACAACAGCTACCAACTGCACCAACCACCATCAGGACCGCCCCTAAAGGTGCTCCCAACGTACAAGCAAGAACTCCAGCTGGGCAATATGTCCCACTACCGCCTCGGCAAACAGCCCAGAAACGCTTACTGGCATATCCACAGCCAGCACCACCATCTGCATCTCCTTTAGTGCCTGACGCTCAATTCTTGAGCTTAATGGAAAAAATTCCACTCCAACTACAGGCGGACTTCGCATCAGTGTTGGCTGAAGCCCTTGCACAGAGACCTGCTACAATTGCCTCGCAAACTGTCCTGGTATACACTGTCTTTACGTTTATGAGTAAATATGGCGGACAGGAGTAATCAGCTTACCAACCTTCTCGGGATCAGGATCTGTTCCTGGAATGCCAACGGCATCCGTGGGAAACTGCAAGAAGTGAGGAACTTTCTTGCAGTTAATAAAATAAACATTCTACTGGTCCAGGAGACCCATCTGTCTGGAAACCAGAAAGCCACTATTCCAGGAATGATCTGTCACAGAAGTGACCGAGATGACGGTTTTGGGGGCACGGCTATTTACATTAGTCGCAACATACAACACCATCGCCTCCAGCAAATCACCACTCAAGGCTTGGAAGGAACTGGCGTCCAATTGGCTACTGACAGAGGTCCATTTAATGTGTATTCTTTATATATACCACCAGGCAGAAGAATCAGCACACAAGATCTGGATGCTGTATTCACACATGGCTCAGCCACCATAGCCATGGGAGACCTTAATGCCAAAAGCCCGTGCTGGAATTCCACCATCCGCAACCACAGAGGCATGGTCCTGGAAAGGTACCTAGAGCAACGCAACCTTGTTGCACTTGCTCCAGCATCTCCAACCATTACCTACGGAGACCGTCGACCACCTGATTGGCTGGACATCGCCATTGTGCAAAACATTCGGTGCCATCCACAAATCTTCTCCATCCCTGAGCTTTCGTCGGACCATTACCCGGTGCTTTTGTTTTTCAAGGCACGGCCAACACCCAAAGCCCGTCCAAATAGCATAAATCCACGAAAAACCGACTGGGTTAAATACAAAGCTCTTATGGCAGAACAACAGCCTGAAATCCAGCCATGCCTCAATACTGAAGATGCAGACCAACTCGCATCCAAAATAACCAGCACCATGACTGCAGCTATGTCTCAAGCCACTCCTCCTCGACGTCACTTCTTCCAGGATATGAAGCCACTTCCGCAAGCCATACGTCAGCTCATCGCCACAAAAAACAAGGCACGGCGCAAATATCAACAAACACGCAGTCCCATAGATAAGAGAGAGTGGAATCGTCTCCAGAGTATCGTCAAACTGGAGCTCCAAGACCACAGTAATGAAGAGTGGGAACGACGCCTGGGCACTCTCGATACAGAGGACTCTTCTCTCTGGAGAATGTCTAAGGCTATATTGCGAGTTCCCTCTTCCGATCCTCCACTCTCAGACGGCAACAGAGTTGCCCAGTCTATGAGAGAAAAAGTTGAGTTGATGGCTGAACATCTTGCCTCGACATTCCATCCTGCGCAAAGTCTCGATGATGAGCTGACTAACGACGTCGAAGAAAAAGTTCGCGAATACCTTGACGAACCCTTCGACGCTGAAGAAGTGTGCCTGACTACGATAGAGGAAGTTAACAGAATAGTGGCCTCTGTCCGTCCATATAAAGCGGCAGGCAATGACAACCTGCCATATGCCGCTTTTAAATCTCTACCACCAAACTGGACTGCTATACTTGTGCACCTTTTCAACAGTCTTCTGCGACTCGCACATTTCCCGGCCGCATGGAAACATGCCCACATTATCACACTGCCTAAGCCGGGAAAGAATGCTGCACATCCCGGAAACCATAGACCTATAAGTCTCCTACCGGCCATCAGTAAACTGTTCGAAAAGGTGCTCCAAAAACGTCTTCAAAATATCCTGGACAATCATAACATCCTTCGACCAGAACAATTTGGCTTCCGTCGACAGCACTCTACCACACACCAACTCCTACGTATTGTGGATGATGTTATACGTGGATTTAACCATCGGCACTATGTTGCAGCCCTCTTCTTGGACATATCACGGGCCTTCGATACCGTCTGGCATCAAGGTCTACTACATAGACTTATACACTACGACACCCCGTCATATCTGGTACACATGATAAGCAATTTTCTCAGTAACCGGACGTTTGTTGTCACCAAGGACAGCATACACTCACAACCATATGGAATCAACGCAGGGGTACCCCAAGGCAGTGTTCTGGGGCCTCTGCTATTTCTGACATTCATCAACACCCTTCCTAATCATAGGGGCTGCAACCTATACCTCTTTGCTGACGACACTGCAATAACCTCAGACTCATCACATCACGATATTGCAGTGCAAAGATTGCAACGCTATGCCGACATGCTAACTGTATGGTTTGCCACGTGGCGACTTAACATCAATGCCGCCAAATCCACAGCCATCACTTTTACGAGACGTCATCTACAGGATGTGAACAACATACGTCTGTCAGGAGTTGACATTCCCTGGTCGACGGAAGCCACTTACTTAGGCGTCAAATTGGACGTGAAACTAACATGGAAACCGCATATCATGAGCCTAGTCTGCAAGATCAACAGACGCTTAGGATTATTGTACCCCTTGTACAATAAAAAATCCGTGATGTCACTAAGGAATAAAATCCTAGTGTACAAGCAAGTTGTAAGGCCAGCTCTAACCTACGCTTGTCAAGTCTGGGGTGCTGCAGCGAGGACCAATCTCTACCCACTACAGGTACTGCAGAACCGCTACCTAAGAGCTTCAGTAGCCGCTGACTGGTACATCCCCAACGAGAACATACATATAGACCTCAAACTCCCAACGCTCATCGACTACATCAAGAGCCTTGCCAACACCTTCTACGCCAGACTACCAGGCAGTTTTAACGAACTAATAAGAGGTCTCGGGGAGTACGACATAGACCCCGGCGAGACATACAAGCGGCCAAGACTGGTACTTACCAATAACTGACTCAGACAATTCACCATCCCCATAATCAACAGTATACCATATCCATCAAAAAAAAAAAAAAAAAAAAAAAAAAACATCATCCCAACACAATACACTTTCATACCATCTTTTAATTCTTCATCCATAACTTATACTCCACCATCTAACCACCGTCTTCTTTAAATTCTACCATCATTAACCAGTAAGGGATCTAATCCCGGAATGGTCCAAGGTCAAGGGCGCCTCCCATAGGGAGGATAACCCCTTAATGACCATCACCCAGGGTTTCGTGAATTGACACAAAACTAGTTCGAACAGTGTGTTACTTCATACAGGTGAATATGTCGAAGTGTGTTCGGCGAAGCTTGTTCCGAAGAGATCAATGGCCTTGTTTCTCTCATTACGCTGCGACACTGGAAGATTTTCCCCAACTTCTAGTGATGTAATAGATATGATGGCGAGGAAGAATGCTCAGAAGATTCCGTTGGAATTTACATCCGACATTGACTTGCTTATTTTGTGAAACTCAAAAGGGGTGCAAACGTGGGACCCTGGGTAGATGGGAAGACGGAAGGGGAAAAGTCCATCGACTAGTAATTCCAGGCCAGAGCCGTCTCAAGTGATTTTTTGTTTCAACAGCAGAAACTATCATGGCCACTGGCTTCTTTGGGACTTTGCTGTAAGACGGCGAACATTATTAATTGGGTTCTAGGTCACTGAAATGTGACATGAATTTGTCTGCAAAATATTTTCGACACTAGGGGCACACAATAAACATTTACATACTATTATAAATGACCTTTTAGACGATATTATGCAATGTTCACACACACACACACACACACACACACACACACACACACACACACACACACACACACACACACACACACACAGACACACACAGACACAGACACACACACACACACAAAATTATCTTTTCCACCAAGCTTCTAGGCGTTTCTTAACATCACATGTTTATGTTAATAACAGTCATAATAAATATAACAATTATAATTATAAAAATAGTTATAATTATAAAAATAATTATAATTATAAAAACAATTATTACAACTATCGAAACATTTATTATATTCGCCATGTTTTTTAAAAACATTTAAACAATTTTTAAAACAATACTACCACACAATATCAACATTAATTTGTTTAAAGAATGCGCAGATTGCTTTCGTTTGGATGCAATAATTAAGTATTGAACAGGCTATTTCGTTTCTTGTTTCCTCAATAGAAACTACCCCCATTGCCTTACTTTAGAGACTGCATGGGAATGTAAATAAACGTGTGCAGAACCCCACCCCAAGGACGGGCACAACTACTTCTTCTGTTTCCCCTCGACAACTCTCGCCCATCGGAAAACATTTGAAGCCGACTGTACAGCTAGCTTCTAGAAATCTGAAAAAGAAGCCAGACGTTTTTCAACTGCAACAAGCCCTGTTACAAAGCCACAATGGACGCATTATTTCAGTACTGAATCCACCAAAAATTAGAACAATTACACACGAAATGAGCTATAAACTGATTTTCAGTGACGAAAACACTTTTCGTTTTTGCTTCAAAATTTGTTGAGTTCATATTTTCGTTTCTTGCTCAAAGCTTCATACCTTTCATAATATATGGCAATGAGAAAAGACTAAATCATTTGAGCTAACCCTCTAATTTCATTTGATCAGACCACTCCAACTCCATCTACCCGTAGTCCGTGCGAATTACAATCACACTGTGGTGGGTTTGGACACAGTGCCATTGGCACAATAATGGAACGAATGAAGGCCAAAAGATTTGTCATGCCTTTGAATATATCTATGAAAAATCACGTGTCAAATGTAAATTTTTATCATGTGTAGTTACACTCTATGAGGTCTACGCTATCTGATAGAAATGAGAATTGTAAATGACCATGATTTGTATAAAGTGTCTATGTCAAACAAGCACGAGGGATCGATGTTTCTGCACACCGGACTAACAAAACCATCACCTTCCTCAAAACGCATTACCCATCCTTCTCAAAGAGCTTATCTAGTTCCACGGGAGATATTCCTGTCCCCCGACAGTGAAAAATCACCTCCATGGAAAGCGGTTTCTCACCCGGGAATATCGAGCGCCTATGGATACAAAAGACCACATAACGTAACACGAACATGTTGGCTGCTGCAAACAAAGCGTTGAAAAAGGGTATACGTAATAATTATATTAGTCAAAAGTTCGTACAAAGAATGCTAAAGAAAATCGCACCGCATCTCGAGTCTACGTCAATTATTTATCGTTGTACGAGGCAATGGCCATTTCGTTTCATGCCTGATTTATTTTCCTACTTATGCCGTTCTTCCTCTAATTCGAAACCGGTTTAGATTAGGCGGTCTGGGACACCTTCAGCCTGCTGGCTTGAATAGCCATGATCGTTAAGGCAACACGTAGTTCACTGGCCATGCACGCAAAGCCTGAGGTCGTGAGTTCAAGTTTCGTCAAATGTGCCTGTGGTAAAGGACGGGGAGGGCCCACGTAAAATAATTGGTGTGATGGCACGCGTGCATGATGACGGGGTATCATTTGACTGCGGTTGTATGGATTTTACTTCTTTTCTCAAATATGTATTTTTAATTGGTGACAGACAGTATAACAAGAATACAGCAGGAAAAAATGTTAAAACTAGTACAAATAGGACAAAATACCTATGTATCTTATAATACACACCAGGCATGAAAGGGTTAAGTTTCTTGTTTCGCGTTTCAGTGAGGCTCTGAATGTCATCTGTAGATGAGCTAGCTATTTTCAGAATTTCTGATGTTCCTACTAAATTTTCATATAATCTTTTAAGCTCAGAGTAAAATCAGATGGTGCTTAACAGTCTTCATCCGTTCATCTCAGGTGGAGGAAGGCTCGTTTTTAGTCTTCTTTTTGGAAAGATTTTTCTCTGTGTAATCAATGCGGATTACAGCTGTTTCAACCTCAATAGTGCTACCCGAGGTTTTAGAGTGTGCATTGTTATTTACACTGAGAGCACTGTTTGAGGAGCTACTTGAAATTTTTATTTTATTCCACGTAGGTGTGTTTGTGGATGTTCATTTTGTTCACATTTGTTTCATATGTAGGAAATGATCTGACTTGACTTAATTTGCTTTAAAACCCTCTTATGTATTCCCTTTGCCGATGATCTGGTTGTAGTTGGTAAAAACTGGATTTAAATGGTGTTTATATTTCTACACTTTTCTATTTTCATTCCCTGTATTGATCATTAGTCTGACAATGTAGTTTCTATCCCCCACTAACACGGAAATTAGGTTTAAAGCTACTTACACTGTTAGTGCGAAATAAGTTATTAACTGCTTAATTAAATAAATATGTATGATTATTTACTTAGAAATATTCTTAAATTATGGTTAATATTTTATAATAACGACATGACCTTCTTTGTCAGTACTCTGATAAAAAAGGTGTAATAAAAACTGCTAAGTCCATTCAACTATTCTCACAAAGTTCATTCTTCCATCTATCTCGTCTTCATCAGGATAAACATCAATGGAAATGGGGTGACTACATAAGGCTGAAGTGAGAGTCAATCTTTTTTTTTATCTGGTCACTAATGATAACTTTGAAATGTTCTCTTTGCATGGCTAAGGGATACACGAATAACGACATAATATTTGAAGAAAGTATAAATTCTGGAAAACTGTCCTATTGCACCGAAAATCTAGGAAGTTGTTCACTCCACAAATATATATTTGGCATGAACTGTGTGCTTCCATCTGATCTACATCTTTTTGTGTAGTAATAATATCTCTCTTTACATTTATGCAAAAGTTATCCAGAACGAAGAGAACTTCATAGGTTATTTCTTACACCTTCTTTCATGAAAATGTCTTACACATACGGTATTTTAATCAAATTCATTACAACCATTTTTGATAAAATAAATTGCGAAAACTTTGCCATGTAAAGGAGGGGTTTGAGGATGTAAATTTTCTTGAAAATCTTCGTGTCCAATTCTTGAAGATAAAAAATTAACTTTTCGTTAAAAGGACGGCCGGGGTTAAACTACCTCACATTACATACAGCGTGTATCAAGGGCACTCAAGGTAAACCTGCCCTACACCTCTCACGCGAGCGAATACGTGACAACAATCAGAGCGGCAGAACCAAAAGGTGTTTTCGAGATTGTTCGCGAAGTGCTCGGCGGCCGACGTATATCCAGAGGTTCAAGAAATGGTGAAGTTCGAAACAGATCAGTGTTACGTCATCCTCGCTGTATAAGGGGCGATGGGAGGGGTGAGTTAGTAGTGGTCAGTTACAGACATGAGCCTTCGGAGTCAGTCAGCTTTTAATTTTAGTGTGTGTGCGTGCGGGCGTGTGTGTGTGTCAACTGCGTGTGTAAGGTCGTCATGAGAGGACAGTCGCCTCAAAAGGAAGATAGCGAAGCAGTTAATGAACGTTGAGTGATTGTATCGTCAAATTCAGCTATTTGGGGACACAGAAAGTGAAGAAAAACAGGAAGGAGGGAGTCAAGGTCACGAGAAGAAAATAATTGTGAGTTATAGTTCACGAAGGACTGAAGACTTAAAGTCAGTGAAACAGAACTGTATTCTGCATTCATTTTTGCAAGAAAATAAAGTGAGAAAAAAGTAACTACTGAACATTTGTCGTTTTGTCACAGTATTACATTGTACTATGTCATATACAATACTCTCTCTCTCTCTCTCTCTCTCTCTCTCTGTCTGTCTCTCCTTCAGTATTAACCAGGGTATATATAAATATCTAGCTTTGTTTACTGCCGGCCAATGCTGCAACTATCCCTGTTGTGTATGAATGCAGATAAGCCATTAACAGCGCCACCAGTCCGCGCAATCCCCCACGCTGTAAACCTTGATTCGAAGCAATATTGGTTCAGGTCGGTTCCCACAATTTTACTCAGTTCTCCAGATATACTTTGTTTTCCCAAAGGCACGCATTTATTTCATTCTCGCAATCATCGTACAATGTGACCTGAAGGTTAAGCATGCCTAAACTAAAGAAAAACGAATATTTCTCGTGTGACTACAGTTGACATACTGAAGTCAAGATAAGGAATTTGAAGTGTTTGTTTGGCTAATGACTCTCATGATATCCCAGACACAAATCTCTGCAGCACCATGTCAAGTCACAAAGCGATTGCGTGCTCCATTAATGCTCGTCTAACACGCAGGACACTGTTTCTATTTTAATCTTTCTCCTGCAGTGCGCTTCCGTGTTCTACTGATTTTTTAAAGAAGTTTTCAAGATCAGGTTTACTTTCTCTGTTACTTCCCTATTGCAAGCAGAGCAAGTTTTGTTTCTCACTAAAATCTCTGATGTGTTGCACTCACATGACTTTCTCTACTCTTGTAGTATTTATACAAACCCTTATTCCCCTATCTTCATGTTAGTCGAGATAAACATTTGCAGAAATCATTCTATTGCCAATTTTCTTGTAGATGCAAGGGGAATGTAGAAATATGTACAGTAGGCTTTGAGCGCGCTTGCCTCTGGCGCGGAGGACCCGGGTTCGATCCCCGGTACCAGCATGGGGATTTTATCCCCTCTGGGAGGTCTGGCACGGGGTGCACTCAGCCTCGTTAGGTCTCGGGGGGACCAATTGAGGAGCTACTTGATGGAGAAGTAGCGACCCCAGGTCTAGTACTGCACCTCACCAATGACGCCTGTAGTGGGCACAGGTGGGGGACGCAGCGACTGGACAGTAGGCCTTGGCCATTCGTGGGCTGTCGGCCGGGGTTTAGTTAGTTTAGGCTTTGAGCGATAGTCAAATCTTTTAAACTGTCGCTATATGAAAGCTTTCAAGTTCCCTTCTCGGCCAAGAGACGAAAAAGTGAAAATCGGCCTTACATTTGAGAAAAGTGTAAGTATTGCAAAATTCATACAAATAATAAAGAATATCTCCGAAATTATTTACTCCACAAAAACTCCACTTGGACATAAATTGTGATTTAACGAGATCCATATTTTTGTATAGTAAGATTTGGTCTATCTATGACGGTTTACCAGTTATACAAAAGTCATCAAGAGTAAACAAGACTATATGGGCTATAGTCAGAAAATTAAATATATACATTTCATTTGCCACAGTAATATCTTAAACATGCGGCATTTTAATCCAAATTGTTATACCCATTTTTGAGAAAACCGAAATTTTCGAAAAATGATCCATGTAAAGGATAGTTTAAGTGGAGGAATTTTCTTCGAAATGTTCCTGTCACATCCTTAAAATATATTAAATTTAAATAAAAACTTTTCGTTTTTGAGTTATGCTATACACACACACACACACACACACACACACACACACACACACACACACACACACACACATACACGGACCTTTTTCTAAAAATATTGGGTCGAATACAATACTTCCTCTACTTACTATACGTAGTAGAGAAAGTAAAAATTAGATCTGGAATTATATGTCACTTTAAATATTATTCAAGAGCCCTGAAGAAAAAACATCATTAGAAAACGGTCTACTTCTCTGTCAATCTGTCTCTGAACGGATGACTTAAAGAACAAAATGCCACAAAGATTTTGTTTTTAATCTCAACATACTCCAGGGATGCCACACAAGGATTTTCAAGAAAATTCCCCAGCTGAGTCTACCATTTACATGGAAAAGTTTACCTCTTATATTTGATTTAAATGGCTGTAACGATTTTTATTAAAACATATCTCAACATGCATGACAGAAAATACTAGATGTTTATATAAAGGTGTCTAATATTGCAACGGGAGTTGTGATTGGTCAAAACTAAAATAAATGTCCCTATAAACATATGTCAGGAAACAAATATCTGTTGAGATATGAGCCGTTGTACTAACACCAGACAATGGACTTCATTCAACAAGAGCATTCTAGAGAACTCTTTACACCAAACAGGAGTTGTGATGATTCCTGTCATTCTGTCCTTTGGTAACATCTGCACGTTATGTAGATATAGTGAACATGCATTCTGAACTCTTCTTCTCAAAGAATCCATAACTATCGATCATACATGAAAAGTAGATTAAAAACCAATATTTGTATGACAAATGAAGTGTATATTTTGAATTTTCTGGCTACAGCCTCTGTAGTCCTGTTTTCTCTGGATGATTTTGAATAAATCTTAAACCATAAGAGATAGACAAAATCTTACTCTAAAAAACCGTAGATCTTGCTAAAATACACAGTTTATATCTGAATAATTTTTTTTGTACAGTGAACCATTTCAGAGATATTCCCTGTTATTTGCGGCAGTTTTGAAAACCTTAAAACTTCCGTGAAATGAAACATTATGGTTCATTTTTTTATATTTTAAGCATACAAAGAGAACAGAATCTCAAAGCTTTAAAACATTTGACTATCGCACAAAGCCTACTGTATTCTAATATTCCCCTTGTACCTACAAGGAAATAAGCAATAAGATAATTTGTACAAATGTTTATCTTAACTAACACGAAGAAATAGGAATAAGAGTTTGTAAGAATGGTTAGTACAAGAGTAGAGAAAGTCATGTGAGTGCAACAGGTCAGATTTTTTTCCATGGCTTTACGTGGTCGCTAGGCAAATGCTGAACCAGTTTCTCGTCAATCGTGATTTGCTTTTTTCATTTCCGTTTCCTTTACGTCTTACACTTCCTTCCTGGGAGGATGATAGCCACAATATATCTATGAAGATTACAGTGCGCGATGTGTCCCCCTTAACTGTATAACCTATACATATACGAGGGTAACTCAGAAAGTAAGGTCCGAATCGCCGTAGCTCACTGAATTTCGAGCAAACTTTGAAACGCGCATGCGCACGGACTCCCGGCATGCCTAACGCGTAAAACGACACCATTTGCATTGTTAACTTTGCAGTGTTGTTCAAAGCATCAGTTCAAAATGTTTCACAAAACCGTCTGGCTCACCGATTGTGAAATACGTAGGTATGTGATTCGGTTTTTGATAAGATAATAAATCGCGACCAGGCCGGCCATCGATGATCAATTCCGTAGATGAAAAGATCGATGAAATTCGACGGTAGAAAAGCTCCACTGACTCCATTGGTTATCCTCACAAGCGGCAGACTTCTATGACGTTGGTATGTAAAACCTTGTAGAAATTAAGACAAATGTCCAAACAAATATGGCAACTATGTACGAAATAGAGAAAGGTGTAATGAATTAAATAAAACAACCGTTCTGAAACTATGATAATTTGATAAGTATAAAACATACACCTCACTTTACGATTTGCCCTCATGTGTTACTATATATACATTAAAACAGAGTTGCCAACTTATGACACGCAGTGTCCTTCAACCTTCCGCCACGGAGTGCTCCGGGTGGTTGAACTTTATGGTGACACAGAGCTAAGAGGATAGAAGCTCCTTGGATAATAGACAACACAAATGTGTTGCACTGACATGACTTTCTCTACTCTTGAACTAACCATTCATACAAACTCTTATTCCTATATCTTCTTTCTTGTTAGTTGAGATACACATTTGTACAAATTATCTTATTGCTTATTTCCTTGTAGGTGCAAGGGGAATGTTAGAATACAGTAGGCTTTGTGCGATAGTCAAATGTTTGAGATTCTGTTGTCTTTGCACACTTAACATATAAAAAAATGAAAACGATTATCCATTTCATGGAAGTTCTAAGTTTTCCGAAACTCACACACATAACAAGGTATATCTCCGAAATGGTTCACCTGGCAAGAAAATTTATTTCGATATAAATTGTGTATTTTAGCAAGATCTACATTTTTTGTATAGTACGATTTGGTCTATCTCTAACGGTTTACCAGTTATGCAAATGTCGTCCAGAGTAAATACGACTACAGGGGCTATAGCCAGAAAATTCAAGATATACATTTCATTTGTTATAAAAATATCTCAAACATATGACATTTTAATCAAAATCGTTAGAGCCATTTTCAAGAAAATCAAAATTTTCGAAAACTTTTCCATGTAAACGGTAGTTTAGGGTGCAGCTATTTTCTTCAAAATCTTCGTGTCATATCCTTGAAAGACATTAAACTTAAATACCAACTTTGGTTTTTAACCAACTTTTCGTTTTTGAGTTATGGTGTCCACAGACTGACAGACTGACACACATACACACACATACACACACACACACACACACACACACACACACACACACACACACACACACACACACGGACCTTTTTCTAAAAATGCTTTTTTTTTTATTCAGGGGGCCTCAAAACATGTATTTCCGGTGAAATCTCGACATCGAATTTTTGGATGGAATACAGTACTTCCCCTACTTACCAGTAGAGAAAGTAAAAAGAAAACAGAGGCATGTTTCCAGAATTTAACAAAAATGGGTATCCATAGCAGAAGGAAATTTGTAATCTTTTTGGCATCAATAATTAGTTACTAATGAACTACTGAGCCCGAGAGTTTATTGTTCTCAGTGAAAACATAGTTGCTACTAAACCAAACACAGTTCATATAAATTGAGGTTAAATGTGCCATTCAGGAAAATGCAGAAGACATTTATGCACTGAACCTCTGGGACCGTGACTAGAAGTTAAAATGTTTGGCTGGGGTAAAAGGGAATGCGCTCACAGTTAATGATGATAAATTATGGGATTTGGCAGTTGTCCATGCAGTTTGTATGTGCAGAGCAATGCGAAAAAGTTGGAAAATACAGAGCTAAATCCACACACGCCACAGAATTTACTGATATGGTCCGCAGATGTACGCTGAAAGCTAATATCGCTCCCCGATTATTGCCAACGAGTTAAGGGTGTATCAAAACAACATGGAGTACGCTTTAAGGTAATTAAGAAGAGTATTTGGAATGAAAAGTCATTAATGGAAGCCTTAAGAACACTCGTTTATCGACAGTTTTAATACCATTAGCAAGGATGTCAAGTGGGGACTTTTAGAAGCGAAAGTGTCTGGAGGTAAGTATGAAAGGAGAAAGGTAAAAATACAGGAAGTATATTTCAAGCATGTCTAATGACTACAAAAGGTGTTAGGAGTTTGAGTGCGTGGACTTTGACGGTGAACTTCTTCAGGTTAAGCTGAAACATACGTTAGACCGTTCGCCTATCACCAAGGCGGCCCGGGTTCCATCCCAGTGTATTTGTGGTGGACAAAGCGGTATATGAGCAGGTTTTCTCCGATTTCTTCGGTTTCCCCTGCAGCTCTTTCCACGAATTGCTCCATCATCACCTTTCCAAAAATACATTTCGTGTGTATTTTGCCTTATCCTCTTCCTCACTTTCATACTTGGTGCTGGGCTAACCACCCGCTTCTAGGTCTTCGCTCTGTCCGGTCCATAAGTTCGTCTGCTCCCTAACAGCCTCTGAGGCCTAGGAGGTATGTCCTCCATAGGGTGAGGGTAATCAGATAAAGAAAGAAGCACCTCTAAAGATGAATTATTCATGTCTTTTAAATTTTTTACTAAAACAAGTAGTTTAACCACATTATTGGACTCCGTCGTGTTTTGGAATAAATTCGTAGACATACACTTGGCAACATTGGTGTGTGTGGGGGTAGAGAGGAAGGTCAGGAATGTTGAAAGTAAAAGCTACCTGACTGAATATTGCTCGGAAAACGTGAAAGGCAACCACCCCTCCCCTCGTTACTTGCTGGTAAGAATGGTAATAAACAGACCGACACACGGCGAAACCAGTTTTTAAGGCTGGCCAAGTTTGAACTTTCACCCCCGTAGAAGTGAACTCGTGCATAGCAGCGAAAATCAAATGAGATAACATTCGTAAACATTCGCCTGTTATTCTGCTTCGAGACTATAGATAACATGTTCAATAATCTTCTTTACATTTCACTATAAATAGTTTATTATTGGAGTACTTTATTCATCATATTTAAATCTATCATCTCGCGGAGTCTGCGCTCTCATATTCCTAACACACAGTATACAAAAAATCGGTGACTAAAAAGATTTGATGTGACATTAATTTCTCTACTTACTCTACTAAAAATCATTCTTTCTAAAGCTTACTATTCAAGCTATTTCTTATTAATGTAGATGTACATTGCATTCGGCATGTCAATATCTTAAATATATTATTTTAACCAAAATCGTTATAGCCTTTTAGATAAAATAAAAGCTTTCTAAATATTGTTCATATAAAGAGTAAGTTGTGGTTACGGGATTTTCTTGGGAACCTTCATGATGCCCCTCCCCCTCTCCAGGTGCCTAAAAACATATTTTCCGGTGAAATCTAGAAATAAAATTTTTGGGAACAATGCAAAATCTACTTTATTTCCTAGGTAGGTGATAAAGTAATTCAGTGTCAATATAAAAAAATCTGATGTGTTGCACTCACATGACTTTCTCTACTCTTGTACTAACCATTCTTACAAACTCTTACTGCAATATCTTCTTCGTGTTAGTTAAGATGAATATTCGTGCAAATTATCTTATTGCTTATTTCCTTGTAGGTGCAAGGTGAATATTAGAATACAGTAGGCTTTGTGCGATCCTCAAATTTTTTAAAGCTTTGCGATTCCATTCTCTTTGCACACTTAACATATAAAAAAATAAAGAACGATGTTCCGTTTCACGAAAGTTTTAAGTTTTCCGAAACTCACACACATAACAAGGAATATCTCCGAAATGGTTCACCCTACAAGAAAATTTATTCAGACATAAATTGTGTATTTTAGCAGGATCTACATTTTTGTATAGTATGATTTGGTCTATTTCTAACGGTTTAACTGTTATGCAAAAGTCGTCCAGAGTAAATACGACTACAGGGTCTATGGACAGAAAATTCTAAATATACATTTCATTTGTCATAAAAATATCTCAAACATATGACATTTTAATCAAAATCATTAGAGCCATTTTCAAGATAATCAAAATTTCGGTAGTTTAGGGTGGGGCTATTTTCTTCAAAATCTTCGTTTCACATCCTTGAAAGATATTAAACTTAAGTTCCAACTTTGGTTTTTAACCCACTTTTCGCTTTTGAACCCCGCTCTTTTTGGTTTAGTAGAACAAAGTGCTCTTCTTTGCTCATGGAATGTCATTGTATTTTATCTATCTCATTTTACAACTTTTCATTTGATTGAGAAAGTCTATATCAAACTTCAAATGTTTCATATCCGTTCACATGAACGTCCGTCATCAGAATTTTAAAACAAGATTAACACAAGGAAATGCTGTTCAGCTGGAAAACGAATGTCGCTTCATTTCTTTCTGTCTGTGTCTGTCTGTCTGTCAATCGCCCACATTTCACACTATTTTTATCTCCTCCCAGTTCCAACAAACGCTCGTGCTTCTGAAAATCAATTAGTGCTCCATGTAAACGTTTATGGAGCTTTCCTGGAAGTCAATTTCAGAGTGCTAATGTCCACATTATGGTAACTAGGACAAGTTTCCTAGAACCCGTTTGCTGCTCTTTCCTCAGTTGTTCTCCTAAAGCACTAAATGCTACCTTAGGGCAAGGATTATTATATCTTATGTGCTGCTTTATACCCTTCTTTGAAGGCTTTGGGATTTAGAAGAACTAAACAGATGTCTGTCCATCTATAACTTGCACGTGTTTCACTGAGTAAGGCTCGACGGCATAGTAGAGCGATAGTCACATTTTTAACGTGTCGCTTTATGATCGCTTTGAAATTATTTACGTAATCACGAGAAAAACAGAAAACAAACAAAATAAAATGTCTAACAGTAACTTTCAAGTTGAGAAAAGTAACAATTTGAAAACTCAAACACCTATCAAAGAATATCTGGGAAATTAATTCCACAAAACACGAATTTGAACAAATAGTAAGATTTTTTGTATCACTTAAGGTTCATCACACATATATATGCTGAGATTGTTCCATTGCGAATAGCTCAGTTATAAAAAAATGAAATCCGATAGCATGCCATCTTCTTTGGAATTCTGAAAGTGACACTTTTTTTTTACTTGGGACATAATTTTGTACTATAAGAGCAAAAAGAGAAGATGCATTTAATGGAAATTATTACTCCATAGAAACTTCCGCTCCAATAAATCGCTGAAAGACAATGGGACTAAATGGAAAACTGATATTATTCTGATATGTAATTCCTTGCGTTTCCGGATGGACGAATAACAAGTCGGGCACAAAGAAAACTAGAAAGCGCAGCTTTACTGGAAAGTTGGAGATAAATGTATACTGAAACAATGTGAAGTCATTTAATGTCTGTCTGGTGCAACAGAAACACGCGCAGACAAATGATGATAACATGCGCTCAGCACACACGAATGAATATGTGTGAGAAACTGTAGCTATAAGATCTTATTAACAGATACGACTGAGGTGAGGGAAATGTTGGAATGTTTAGTTGATATCAGTAGTGGTCGAATTAATTGCCATTCCAAACAATGGACACAGTTGCCAGGAAATGCAAACAATGTGAAGTGTCAACAGAAGTACCATGGAGGAACACAAGAGGTCAGGTTACTCGGTACTTTGCTCAAATTCTACTGGATGACTACAATCTAACAAATGACGCACGAATTTGAGAGACCCCTGATTGGATTTCCCTTGGGCCAATCATTCTGACTATGGATTCTTTCATGGTTTCCTATGTCCTCTAGCCTAGTTCTCACATTCCAGCAATCTTTTTCATTTCCTTCCCCTTTACCGCACAAGTCTGCCATTTTGCGCCCACCATTTGCTTTTCTTTTTCATATAATTTATCATGATATTGCTTGTATCATGCATTGCTTCAATATTTCCTCGTCCTCCACATCTAAAACACTATGAAGATACATGGATGTTATGAAGAAGAGGAGGTAAACTGCATTAGGAATTGACAAACCACGAGTCAGAAACTGATAGACATATTCCAACAATAGTTCAATTACTAATATTTTGCTTACTAAGATATTAATTTGTTTTATTGAAGCGCCTTAAAGCTGTCGGAATTTAAAAAGTATCGGATGTGTTACGGTACATTAATTTTATCTTGCTTTTTATAGAATTTCTAGCAACTATTCTTAGGATATCAATGACAGGAGTATTACAGGCTTATCCCGGAGGTGGATGTTATAAATTAAAGCTATTTCAAATACATTGTGTGTTTTAAAAGGATCCGAATTTTCTTTATATACTGTTTTGGGCGGAAAAGATAAAAACAGTGCTAGAATTCAATGGCTGTCAAGGCATTCCTTTTGCAGCTCCAGTGTAAGTCGGATATTTATGTCTTATAACCAGAAAGTGAACTCTACATCATTTCCGGATTACTTCTGGTCTACTTTGGGTTCATTCAACCTTTAATGGGAACAAACAAGGGAGTATTTTTCGCAACAGCTGCTATTTTCTAGCCCGAGACGGTCGAGTGGAGGTCTACAGCCAACCCCATTGGCTCTCAACCCAACCTCTCACGTTCTCAAACAGGTTTTCTCCTTGTTCTTCTTTGTGATATTTATCACAATCTAATACGCGGTTTGCTGAGAAATTTAGCTCTTATCTATCTTACCGTTAAAAATCCGTTGTTGAATAACAGCTTTAATCTATTAGTAGTTTATTCTCTAAAAGTCTTCTTGATAAGAACCATTTGCTTTGATATCAGATTTCGGCGACAGAGTTTGGATCCATGAGAGGATAAACACAGGATTTTCTGTATAAAAATAATGTTAATTTCTCTTTTAATTTTGCTTATTACACTGCTCCAGAAATTAGAGGAACATTCTTAAACCAATGTACTCAAACAAATATGGATATAATTCAATTTTTGCCAGTTGTAAAATTATAATGAGCATTCTAACAAAGTTTTATTTCACAGGATTGGAAATGCGATCGAATTATTGACTGATACACAAACCAAAGTGGAAATACAACTTTAGATTGTTTACTAATCGGTGTTTCCGTGGTTATTTGAACAATCAGTACCTGTTTGTGCTCTATGAGCTGCAATAACTGCATAACATCTTCGCGTCAGCCTCCTAATAACAATTTGTAGATTTTCTCCAATTCTTCAGCGAGTTCTCCCAGGTTCTGTGGCACCACAGGCTGCTTGTGAACAAGATTTTCCAACTTTTCCCACAGATGTTCAATGGGACTGTGTGCAGGTCAGTCCATTAGCTAAATTTCTCATTGTTGTAAGACATCCTTAGTAGTAACTCTATGGGGATTAGCATTATCGTGCTGTACAAAAAATTAGGATCTATTCTATAAGCAAAGGATTCATGTTGAAAGATAGTAATCTTATTAATGTAAACATTTGTACATTGTTGCGCTGTGGAACTCTGTCCGAGAGTCGACAGTAATGCTAGCTCAAGCCACGACCGAACCGCTTCCAAATTTATTATGTTCAACAATAGTGTTTAGAGCAAGATATCCGCCACGTCATCTGCATACACGTGTACGACCATCACAACCCGTCAAATTGATGCTTTCATTGCCGGAGCTGCCAGTTGATATGATTGAGAAAATTTGAAACAGGCTTCTTTGTCTTGAAGTATCAAACCAGGGGCTTCAACGGCGATTCTAGGTCTCAACGCTGCATTTCTCAGGCTGTTTCTTATAGTCTGATCAGAAACCACCACTCCAGTTATTGTTTTTGCCTCATCTTGTAGGTTTCAGGCTGTAGATTTGCGTCTGCGCAAAGCTGATATGATAAAGGATCCATCTTGTAACTCTACAGCCTTGTTCGGGGCGCCTCTTGAACCTACCGGTCTCTATACATCATCTCCAACCCCTCTGGATGACAGAAGGGCTGACGTGAAGAATCCTGGAGACAAAGCGAATAGAAGGCGATCTTCAATCCACTTAACTGCTTTTGTGACAAATGTTGATTCACATGTCTCATTTCTCTGTATTAGTTTCAGAAAATATAAAGTAATTTTTCTGCCACGGATTTCTGTTAAAAACATAATAAAACAAACTGCACACACTTTGATTTCCGCACATTTTTTAACTTCAGTGATTTATTCAAGCAAAAGCAAATAAATACATCCATGGTCTTTTAAAAATACTTAAAAAAACGCCTGACTGTCAAAATTTACATTGCCTCATTATTTAATTTCTCGCTTTGGTTTAAACATGTGTTCTACTTTTTTGAGCAGTGTATAAGCAAGTTTCAAAGTTTCAAAACGTTCTTTTCATCTAATTTTCAGAAAGAATCGATTTATATATGAATACTCTGAATTACCCAGTTTGCCTATTATTCTAGCATCTAGCAAAATTAACACCCACCCATCCCACACACCCCCCCCCCAACCCCCCCCCCCCCCCCCCCACACACACACACACACACACACACAAGTAGTTTAGAGGATGTATAGGCACTTTTAGTTGACTGTTCTGTTTCTGTTTCTTCTGTTCTGTTTGTTCTGTTTCTTCCCGACTGCAGAGAGCTGGCTTTTGTTTCTTGGACTAGTGTTCACAGATCCTGCAGTAAGTTTCCGACTACTTGATAACTTAATCAGCTCATTGCAAGTTCGCGTTATCAAGTATATTTATTATGAAAAACAATAAGTACGCGGAGTCACAGACGAACAAAGCTGTTCTTTTTTCATTTTAGTTTTGATTTAATTTGTTTTGGCGTGTGTTATAGTATTCCGAGTTTATTAAAATTGTTTTCAAAATTCATCTGAACTTTTATACCCTCGTGGGTTTTCTTGAGAGCTTTTGAGGGTTATTGTTCTTACACAAATTATACAATTGTTGTTGCATTGTTAATTTATAGTGTTTGGGCCCATAATTATGTTCTTGTCTTTTACTGAGTCTTCCTTAAATACGTTAATTCTGTATTGTTTCATTTTTAACTGGCAATTCACCAATTATACATGAGCTTGAAATACATAATTGTTAAGCACAAGTAGTAGGTATGACCCATTTTCTTTTGCAGCATTGAATTTGCTGGAATTGTTAAACATATTGGACAAAATTAAAATCACCTAAATTTAAAAAAAAAAAATAAAAAAATAAAAAAAAAAAACACAATTTGCAGTGATAGGTGGGAAGAATGGGAAGCGTGTTTGCACATGCGGTCCAGGTGAAGAAATCGCATAAGTATTATAAAAATTGTGTCAATGAGTTAAGTATTTAGAAAACAGGAAAATTAGTAGTAGACAGATAGCAAAAGAAACATTAATACGTGTTAAATTATGCTCTGAAAACAGGTAAAGTTATTGTGACTTTAGGGTCGGCACAAAACAAAGGACAGTCGGGCCGGGTGGGTGAACAAGCAAAGGGACAAGGTCAGGCTGCCTTGTGGGCCTGCTCTGTGTACGTGACAAGTAACAATGGGCTGTAGAAACAAAAAGGAATGCCGAGAACTTTCGCGAAAGGTCCTGTGAGTCTTCTCCAGGTTAACCCAGGCGACTTGTACTCACTCCTGGGCTCCAGAGTTAGTTTTAATTGTTAGTGTAGATCTACGGGAATGAGTCAGTCGGTGTGTGTCAGTGCGCGCGCGCGCGCGCGTGTGTGTGTGTGTGTGTGTGTGCTGTCGTGAGACAGTGGAAGTGAAGAAAGACTCAAAGTCAGAGCAAGCTTGTGAGAAGAACAGATGTGAGTTGTGAAATCCAAAAGACTGTGGATTGTGCTATGACAAGAAAACTGTATTTGTAGTGAAATTTTAAGTGACAATAAACTGATAGAAAATTAACCTGATTTTTGTAGCTTTGTTACACTATATATCTCCGAATATATGAACCCTGCAACACAGAACCATACAAAGCGACAACTAGTTGTGAAAATTGGCATACTTTCTTTCATTAAAATGAATTCTCAGTGTAATCCTTTAGGTAGATCACAGAGGGAGTGAGTGAGGTTTAACGGCCCGTCGACGAGATCATTTGGGCCCTTAGTCAAACAACAAAGTCTGAAACACATTCAGAGTTAAAATAAATAAAATTAAAAGAGAAGATTAAAATACTAAACAATAAAGACAATAAAACGCAAAGGATAAAAAACTTAAAATCGCATAAAGATAATCTGAAAAATCTAAAAATCACCTTAAGCTTAATACATTAAGAATCTAAAAGTCCGGATAGTCACCTAAAGTGCAGGTTAGTGTAGATCCCATAGAACACAGATATAAAATCTATATCACATTGTAATTCAAGTGATGTTGACAACTGTTCTTCATGGAAGAGAATTTTTGAAGTCCTGATATTTGTCTTCCCTATGCATCCAATACATGTTAAACTATAACCATAGCGGATAGAAGAGAAAGTGTGAGCTCTCCCGCTAGTGCACTGCATGATCCGTGGTCCTGTGGCAACTGACCGAAACTGCGGCGTGGCGATCGCAGTCGCCTTAAAACGCGGCCGAACTGCCTAGTATGTGATTCGGAAGTACAGACAATTTTATACGTATGCGTTGTGTGTTGTGAGTAATTAGGTACATAACTTGTGAAATTGCTTCTAATTTTGTGCATAAATGTGTGTGTTCTTCAAAACGTAAGTTTCAAGCAACATCAATAATTGATTAAAAATGCCAACTTGTTTTGTACCCGAGTGTCGTTCAGGATAAAGAAACTGCTCAGAAGCTAGACATTTTTTTACTCCTCCTAAAGATAAAAATCTGTTTTACAAATGGAAAAAGTCTATTCCTAGGAAAGACACTAAATTATCTGTTAAATCTAGTATTTGTGACAAACATTTTCCAGAGGACTTTTTAGTGAAAGTTGATTCATTCGTTGTGCATGGAAAACTAGTTGAAATCCCTAGAATTAAATGGCGGTTAAAGCCAGGGGCAATTCCCTGTATATTTCCTAATTTACCCAGGTACTTAACTACAGTGCATAAATCCCGAAAATCTCCACAAAACTGAAATAAAAAATTACTCTCTTCTGTCCGCTATGCTTCTACCATACCATGTGATTTTTCCCATTGTGCTTGTCTGAAAGTTGGTGGGGTGATATATTTTACGAGTGCTTAGATAACAGACGAAATCATATTAGGGCCCAGTGGTGTAGGATGTTGCGTGGAACACAAACTGGATTTAGTTGGAAAGTTAACACTACATTACATGAAGTCTCGCTTCTATTTTCGTACCAAGGAAATCAGTAGAGAAATGACGTCATCGAAGTCAGCAAAATCAACACGTAAACTCTCCAAGGTCTCCAACATCTAATTCCACGGTGAGTTTCGATATTTTATATACATAACATACATAATTTGCATTGTGGTTTAATTTTTCAGCGTAAAATCATGTAAGCAGATATTTCCCACTGTTCTTCGTTAATTATAATACCCATTATTGTAAAATACCATCCTATATTATGTGTCAAGGAAAGACGATGTTTCAAAACAGTATTTCCAATATTCCTGCTTACGATTTTAGGTATTTAAAATGCTAACTGATAATATGAAACCCATTTTCACCATGCATTCGTGAACTAAAGTGAAGCTACCGCGACACCAGTGCCATCTTGCGAGCGAACTATAGTAACTCCCGAAGAGCTCACACTATCTCTTCTATCCGCTATGCTATAACTATGAAGATACAAGGTGGACTGCATCTTCGAACTATTTCTGCACATAAAGATATTGTCTTTGAAGCCTTGTCAGTATTGTAATGTATGTTTTCTTTTATAAGCTTTGAATATACGTTTGTGTTCAAAACTGAACTCTTCTATTCCATTTTCAGATACCAGTTGTGCTGCACTACTTATGAAACATTAGGGTCACTTAGGCAGCAATAAAATGTCTCTAAATACTCTTTTAATTAATATGGCTCCCTCTCTATTCTAGATACAAACCCATGGCTGGAAGCCAAGCATAAGTTAATATTAAGATTCTTAACACTACAGGAAGCTTTCCAGACCTCTTGTGTAAAATTTAAACAGATTGTAATTTAAATACAGTGTTTCGAGAGAGAAAAATAATGTTTGGAGCTTCGGGAATTTTTAATACTTATGACCTTTTTTAAATCTACTTTATACCTATACGAAAGCGTATAGAATAATTGTTAAAATAAGCGACTATCAATCTGATACAAGGCAGTTTTCCACACTTCCCACGTCATAACTAAAAGGTGGATTAGAGTGACCTAGTTCGTAATTTCAAATTACTGACGCAGGGAGTATACTCTCTTGGCAAGTGTCCCCTGGGTATAGACTGTAGCTAAACAAATATACCGAAAATTATCGTGAAAGTGAACAATCTATAAGATTCCAAATTTGCATCTCCCTGTGCAATAGCCCATTGAGGGCCAAGACTTGCCGCCCGGCCGCTGCGTCCCTCATCTCTGCCCACCACAGGCGTCATGAGTGGGGTGCGGTACTAGAGGATGGGACGTCGTCAGCGACCCTAGCCCTCCCGTGCTATTTATACGGCCCTCACGACCTGAGGTCGCTACTTCTTTATCAAGTAGCTCCTTAATTGGTCCCTCGGGACCTAATGAGGCTGAGTGCACCCCGTGTCAGAAAAATCCCCACACCGATACCCGGCGATCGAACACGGGTCCTCCACGCCAGAGGGGTATGACAAGGGGCGGTAGACTGATGGAAGGACACTGCACCTATTAGATATTTTCTTGTCCAAATTAGCATGGGTACCAACATTGAAAGACCTGACTTACAGCCATGTTCCTTCGAGGAATAAGGAAACGCTGTCAAAGAAAATTAGGTGTTCATCTTTGTAATTAGAGCTTCATGTGCTTCGGAACTTAAAATATACTTTTGAGTATCTCAAAATACTCCATAAAAACCCCATGTCAGCTACCATCTGGTACAGGCTGTTGGCTATGCGCATAGCTTCTCGCTTTCATGACTTTGTCAGAGATCATTTGGACCAAAGCTATAAAACTTGAGTTTTAAGCTCTTTGGTTCTCCAGCTGTCATTATGTTCTGATGAGCTAAGGGATGAACGTTGCATGTGCGGCCTCCATAAGCATTTCTTTATTTTCTCCCTAACACCCTCTCTTTTTCTCTCCCTTTCCGTCTCTCTCGGAAAATAATGTAGAATTGGGAGAACTCCAGTGCCTTGTGAAGATAATCTATGAAGAAGCCTTGGCTCTTGACAGCTTCAGATCCTGATTTTGAAAAAAGCAAACCTGATTCACATTAACTCTTTTATAAATTTGGCGAGACTCATTTTTCTCAGTCAATAATCACAGCTTGAGTGTCGGCATATGATTGTAGATGTAGGTAAAATTATTTTAAAAATTTCATTTTTTCTTTTCATTAAAAATAGACTATAGTATTGGGATTATATTCCATAATTTTTACGCTTCTATCATCACCCTAAGTATTAACAGATAGCCGTGGCAATTTTTTACTTCCTTGTTAAAAGAGTTTACCACTCTTATATTTCTTGCTGTTTTGACTGTCAGTTTCCTAAGTGTTGTTTGTACACTTTTAGAAGGCGCTGAACGAGATGGCGAAATGCGTTTATTTAGGTCGCTTTGTTTTGAAGTGTTTACTTTTGAAACACCTCTGCAACAATAAAAATCAAAGTAAATCGTTAACTCAACATTCGTACAGTTTACATTTTCTCAGATTTAAGGTGCATTTTATCCAAAATTATTTTTCTAAAGCTATAAGAATTGGCAGTTTCATAGGAAAAATCCTATTGCATTATCCTGTGGATCAGAATTTTATTTAAACGTCAGTGAGATTTTACTTGAACGGATTTTCAAGAATTATGTCAAACTAATAATAAATTATTTATTTAAAAAACGGTAATACATATAAATTTATGTTCCACAGGATTGTGTGTTGTATGTTCAAGATAACTCCAACAAATTTTCAAACAAATATCTCAACTACTTTTTTAAAAAAATGCACTTCATTGTTTTTAGATAGCAAAAAGACATTAAAAGTTATGAAAAACTTACACAGTATGTAAACAAGCATTAGTACTAGTTCGGTTTTCTAATTTAGAAAGTGTATGAGCTATAAATATTTTTTCGATGTGATTTTTTAATCCATGTCCCCCCCCCCCCCCTTAATCAAGGCAAAGTAACATATTGTTTCTCATTACAGGTGCGTCTGAACAGTGATTCTTAACGCTGTTAATTTATATGAACTCCCCTACGTCCCCTGTTTACACAGCCTTAATTAAACTTCTGCAGCAACTGGGTATTTTCTGAAATACAAGGTCCATGTCCGTGCACGAGGGTCTGCGGAGTTAACTAAATAAGTAACCACATATCCTCTAGCACTGGCGAAAATTTATCCACGTGTACTAATTGATCTCAAAGCTTGGTAAGGGGCTATACAGGGTGTTAGGGACAGTAGTGCAAATATTTTATTGCTAATTCAAAACAGCGTATTGAATAATATTACAGCAATATTCTCCTCATTTGCGAACTATAATTTTACCTATTAAGAGCCATATGTTTTCAGGTCGGTTAGTACTTATAAGTAGGCGTGTCACACTCTTGATAACGAATGGTGTACAGGAACATAGTTTCAACACTTTCTGGAAGGCCAATGACCTCGCCAGTAGGTCGCGCATTGAGGTAAAGAGAAACCGAAGATATATATGTCTGGCGTAGTTCATTTCGTGGCGTAATAAGCATCAGTTAGTAAACTTTGTGATTAGTTTGTAGGAAATCTGTTAGACAAACAGAGAAAACAGGCAACAAATCCGCAATTCCTGGAGCTATCTTACAATTCGACCCAAAAATTGTATACGAGGATTTTACCGGAAATCCCTGAGCCCAAAAAGTCTGAGTGCGTGCGTGCATGCGCGCGCGGACAAATTCATGAACGAAAAGTGGTTAAATACCAAGTATGTGACATGAACATTTTCAAGAAAAAACAAAACCAGTTCACTTTCCCTTTACATGGAACATTTTTTAAAAATTTCTATTTCTCAAAAATTGCTCTAAAACTTTTGACTGAAACACCACATTTTAGGATATTTTTATGACAATTGAAACGTAATTTTTGAAGAGCCTTTAAAGTCTGGTAAACCGCAAGAAAAGCACAAAATCTTGCTGCAAAAATACGTAATGTTGATCTCGGTATGTTATTGGTTTCAGGGCCTCTAATGGTGCATGCACCAGATGCACCAGTGCATTGCACCCTGCGAAATGGCTACGAAAAACTGACCTCCTCCTTTCCTTACGCTTCCCTTCCTCGCTTTGGTGTTAATTTGGTTCTTAATACCAAATATGCTCTTTTGTTATAACAATATAGAAGGCACTGGTGTAGATCTTATTTTTGGATAAAAATACTCTTTCTTACGATGTCGCAACCTTTTAACCCTTTCAGTCCTGGTGTCCATTATAATGGACATAGGTATGTTTTGCCTACTTGTTATACTTTTAACGGTTTTTTCTGCTATATTCCTGTTATACTGTTCGTCACCAATTAAACCTATGTAAAAACATGTTCTGAATTGTACAATTTTTTTTACAATTTATATTGTAGTGTTTTTTAAGAAAAGAAACAAAATCCATGCAACCGCAGTCAGATGATACCTTGTCATCATCCACCACGCGTGCTATCACACCGATTATTTTACGTGGGCCCTCCCCGTCCTTTACCACAGGCACATTTGACTGCGGTTGCCGAGACTCGAACTCACGACCTCAGACTCTCTAGCGTCCTCTATGATTTTACTATCTGTTACAGTGTCTTTTAACGGAGGATATTCTTACTCACGTAAGAACAGGTATTTGGCATCCAAGGTTCTGACTTGCAGAAAGGTAAGAAAGCTTCCACTTCAATTTAAATGGACTATTGGCATTATTTGCTTTCTTTGGAGCAGGTTGCTCTATTATTACATATTTGGTTTGTACCTGTATATTTCACTGATAAGCAAGCCGTCTTATCAACACAGGATTCTTCACTCTGCAGCGGGCGAGTTGAGCCGAGGTTAGTCGAGTCGCCACGATGCACGGTGCAAGGAAGTTGGATTGCACCCAGTGCGATTTTAAGCTTTGAGAGGTCCTGGTTTAATCCCCTGAATACTTCTATTCCCATTGCACCTATAAGGAAATAAGTTAATAACCCGCGACCTTGGGAACCAGAGAATGCCACGGAGGACGACAGATAGAAGAATATGCGTATTTAAGAATCATTTCTTCAGGGGTAAAGAAAGTCAGGTGACTGCAACATATTAGATCTTTCTTCCTGTATCTACTACTAAATTCGCAATGAAAGCATTTCTGCGAACGTGTGTCTCGGTTGACAGAAGAGTAAATTTTTGTATGAAAATGTTTTTATAGCAGGTTACAGAGAAAGGCATGTGAATAATAACACATTTTTTAATAGCACTAAGGTTCAGTTTGTTAAATGAACCTTATTTTTTACTTTTGTTTCTTTACTGGTAAACGCTCTCAGCATTTGCTGTGTTGTTTTGTGGTGGTGTGTTTTTCTCCTCCCCCCCCCCCCCCCCTCAAAACAGCAAAAAGTGAGATTTTCAGAAGTGTACATTGCCGCTGTCTCTTTCTTCTTTCTTTACTTCATTTTTGCAGGTATTATCATGCATAAAATCAGGTCATAGTTAATATTTTCTAGAGTCTACAGAAGCCGTAACAGAGGCTGTGGTGATTATCTTTTTTGGCCTCTTTTGTCGACTTCTGCTACCACAGCTGCGGAGAGGAAAACAGAGTGTGATATTAAACTTCACCCTCGGCACGGTCATTTAGGGAGAGAAATTGCCCTACTTGGAACTCATGCATTAAAGACGTAAAAGAAAAAGCCTCGAAAATTGGAGCAGAAAACCAACACAAAGGGAGTATTGGACTTGGAAGTCAGTGGCGTTGAATACCCTTGCTAAAGGCCTTTGTACGAGATAGTGCACATTCCACAGAAAGCTGAAGCTTTATTCAGTAAAATTACTTTAGTTTGAACGGCGTAGTGACTCTAGCAATTTTATCGTCGTAGAATTTCAAGCTTAGATGGACATATTATAGTCAGTTTACCTACTTCATGTAAATACAGTGATAAATGACAATGTAATAGATCCCACTCCTGACACCATGTGACAAATGCCACCTTCATTTACTTTTCCGGTCACTTTATTTTTCTTCTCGAACTGACTCACAAAAACAGAATTCTCCATTTTATCGTTAAGACAACAAACAAATCGACATGAACTTACAATACACAGCTGTTTTGTCCTCTCATAACCTTGACACATACTTCACTGTCTTTCATTTCTACTCTCTGCCTAACAAGGCTTCGATAATACAAACACTAAAAGCTGCTTTACACAACTCTGACACGACGATTAAATGTCTAAAACTATATCTGACGATATGCGTTTAAACTCGCTCAACACTACACAAAACACGCTTAAAAACTATCTCAATACAGAGCTCTGAAAAACTGCTTTAACAGTGATTGGTTCACCTGCTATATAGCTGACAATGGCGTAACACGGAGTTTTCTCGAAATGCACCTTTTCGTAATAGGTAGGATCCCCGACCTTGCTAGCTCACATCGTCATCCCTACCTGGTCGCCCTTCATCCCTTCCACCCAGGAATCACATTGCAAACAGATAGGGTCTTACGTGCAATGCCCCAGTGACTAGAAACCACTCCATCTGATTAATCCTACATACATTTAGCTTATAGGCCATAGCATTTAAATTACATTGTCACAAATCCATGCGGAGATTTACATCCCTGACAGATGTTGACAGATTGCAAAGCATTCAATACTATATATTTTTCATTCATGCTATTGTTATAGATCATTGCATTAAATAAACAATCCGGTATTGTCATTATTGTTATCATTATTACTATTACTGTTCTATTATTATTATTATTATTATTATTATTATTATTATTATTATTATTATTATTATTATTATTATTATTATTATTATTATTATTATTATTATTATTATTATTATTCATTAATTCTGTTTTCGGAATGCTATTCTCGAAATAGCTTTACCAATTAATACTACGTGGTATAATGTAATTAAATGAGTTAAAATTTAATTTTTAATTGGGATGATAGGAACATAAGATAAACTCTTTTTTAGATTTAATATTTTAGTTAGTTGTGTGATGCATATTTGATGATTAAAAGATTAACTTACCTTTAGCGATTTTGTGTAAGAAAATTTCTCTGGAAAACTAAATATTCATATCCATACATATACTTTCTAAGAATACAGAACCAAATATACGGTTCGAAGTTTGAGTTTAGAGGCTACAAGCCTTTAACTCGACTATCTTGA
This sequence comes from Tenodera sinensis, assembly GCA_030765045.1. Classification (NCBI taxonomy): domain Eukaryota; kingdom Metazoa; phylum Arthropoda; class Insecta; order Mantodea; family Mantidae; genus Tenodera; species Tenodera sinensis. The sequence goes on along the minus strand of CM060967.1, from coordinate 158,899,159 downwards.
TTCCCCTTTTCATCCTTTGCCTTATACACGACTGACGAAAAAAAATTTCAGTAGTGCAACTGAAAATTCGCAAAAGCAAAAATCTGATGTGTTGTTTTCATTGACTTTGTCTACTCATATTAAGAAAACTATTCTTACAAAAGCGTATTATTGTGTTTAATTGCTGCTAATATCAGTAAACTTTAAATTCACCAATTTACACATTTCACTGTAGAATACAGTGGGTAAAGCGACAGTCAGATGTTTAAGGACTGTGTCATTGTGCACTGGCTTTAAAAATCCATATTCTTTGAAATGAATGAATTATTTTGTGTAGTTAGATCTTATCTATTTCTTATGGCACACCAATTATATTGTAACGTATATCATTAAATAAGATTACAATTTCTAACTTCATAGCATAAAGCTGTGTCACAAGGCACAATGTCATTTCCTATGGAATCATGTGGACTTCATGAGGCAAGTTAAAAAAACCAAAGTCTACAATACCATTTCCTCAGTGGAGGCGTTTATTATGTTATAAAAAGACTTCCATAATTCAAAGTAGCAGGGCGTAGTGATTAGCGAGACGACGTTATGCTGGAGGCTTATTTCATAACTTAGATTACCAAGAGTGAGGGGGGGGGGGGTACTTTGTGACCACCACTGCTAACAAAATGTTTGAGCAATTTTTACAACAAATTTATTTTAAAATTTTATATTTATAAAGGTAATATTTAACATTGTTTAAGTATTCCTTTTTTACTGTGAAAAAAGGAAATGAATGATAAAGGGATGCAGAAAAATAATATCAATAATAATTTGGAAATACAGAGAGGAAGAAAAGGGGGTCAACAGTGTCGTATATGGAAGGCAGATGGCCTGAATACAAAAATGAATGTAAATGTAACCCAAAAAACAGAGTGTAAGAACTAAAGCAAAACGATATGAAGCATCAGAAGACAATAAGAAAGGCGGAAGCTGGTGTAGCAGAGCACCCATCATAACCCTTCTGTGTTAGGGGGACGTCCTCATAAAGCTCTTGTCTCGTAGAAGGCAGAGAAAGCGATTTTCTTGTCCCTTCTTTATGGCACTGATCATTCTATGAGAACCACAAGCACACAGTTGCTTTCCACACTTCTGTGAAAAGAGCCTCACCCCGCTGAAACGCAACATCGATTTTCTTCCCCAAGACCAACTTTTTATTGTGAACGCTTACCCGTCCAGTAACACCAACTGCAGTAAAAGAAAGGCGATGCTTTCCTCTGTCTCCTTTGTCAGCGAGAGACTTTCAGCAAAACATCAAATTAACCTCATATGCAGAGCCTTGCCTTTATAATACGTCTGTCCACTAGTTCATAATCCTTCGCAGGAATGCAGTTAATTGGCAACTATTCTTTGAGAAATAGTAAGAAATACAATTACGTTTGCATTGTTAATTTAATAGTTTGGAAGTAAAAATTATTTCACATTGTTGAAATTTGTATATTTTTCTGAAAGAGAAAGAGATTTAATTGGACTTAAATACAATCTAGAAGATTTTTTTTTTCTGAATAAAAGACACTACGAAAGATGGCTTAACTTGAGTTATTATTCCAGTAGCAACAACATCTAAATTTGGTGTCATGTTTCTCATACTCTACCCCTATTCCACTACCCAAACAAGGATTATTTGCTTTAAATTCAACAGGGTAGAGAAACTCGTGAATATTATATACGTTTTCATCTCAAAACTTTGTTATACTCTTAAATTTTGAATGTTCTTTTCTGCACTTTGTAGTAGGATGATATACGCCCTTGAAGTTCTTTGGACGTATGCTCCTTGCGGGTCATCCAGAGGAGGAAGGATGAGGCGAGAGGAGACAGCGGGCGGCTGACCCAAGAAATGACGACAAAGCAGAGGGTAGGTCCCGGCGGCGTCTAATATAATGACGTCCCGCCCACCCCGTACTTAGATATTCCCCAGGGGGTTTTTGAAACTGGAGAACGCCCTGTCGAAGGGCAAAGGTTTGCAGAGAGGATATTCCCTGTCATGTAACGCCAAAACGCCGCCTAGAAGGTGGGCATAAAGTAATTGACTTGGTAATACCTCGGTTAAGCCCTGTATTACTCGTATTTAATGACCTCAAATATTTGCACTACCCCATAATGTAGCAAGAAACTGAAATTTGAATGTAATTTGACATTTTTATAAATATTCTACTGTTAATAATATGTATAATTTTCTTAACAGGCTTAAACTCGACCTAAGAAAGAAAACAGAAGAACTCTACAGCTTTAGAGTAAACTTTCTGAAAGCGTTGACTTACTATATCCAAATGAAGCATTTTATGAAATAATACTCTTTTGCTATTTATTTTAATTGGTGTGATATCGCAGAGAATGTCATCTTAATAGTATTTCAGCAATATGGTTCCTTTCAGTCAGCCTCTCTAAAGGTTATTGGATTTCCAGACTCTGGGACCGTCGTTTCTATTTTAATTGAAGATATTTCATAATCAGATTATACTCTCCTTTTTTGCTTCTTGAGAGCCTTTCCTTTTACTCGAGGTGAAATGAAAAATCAATTAACGTTAGTGCAACTGAGTGCACAATTCATTTACACTAATTACCTCTGTCATTAGCACATTCAGAGAATAAATCTTCTAGGTCTGTTATATGTAGAATTTCTGTTAAATCTCATCAGCACCTTCAGTTGAATATTTTCCTTCTTTGCTGTTTAAAAAACTATCTGCGTTGATAAAGAGAAATGTATTGATTCTAAAATGTGTGCACAGCCAGGACTCACTTTCATAAACTGATGTCCAAATACCTTATACATTTTTTGAGGTTCTTACGTTGAGTTTGTCGATCACACAATGCTTTATTTTGATTTTTGTTACAACAACGGCACGGAAACCCAGTTGCGTGCTCTAACTCGTGTGTTGTAAACCATAGATGCAACTGCCTTTCTTGCATACCTTCGCCCGGAATCCGCGCAGATCTTAACATACATTTTGCTTTAATAGTAAATAACCAAGTGTGCAAATCGTGCTCAAATGTGCATAATTGACGACCACATATACAAGAAACAAATCAAATCGTTGATCACTCCCTATTCACGACTTTAAATGCAATAATGCGAGTACGATTCTTAACATGGGATGTGGTCTAGACCGGTACATACTTTGGGTCAGGCACAGAACTCTAGCTTCCTCTAACTGACGGTAGATGACGTTGATCCAAGCTTTGTTTCGGAACATACTGCTGCAGAGCGGGGCGAATTCAAATCATGAGGTTTAGGAAAGCCTGGTTTTAATAACATTTAAACGATTATGTACTCAAAATTATAATGAACACCAATTTGTCAATTTGTTTGAGGGAAATTACAAGGTATGTAATACATCTCCCATATCCATTGACGCTACGCCCCTGTTTGTCTACCATGTATCTGTTAAGTAGACAAGTTACAGCATTACATAAACTTATTGACTGGAAATCCCAAATACTTGCTCATTTTTAAAGTGGAAGAAGTAGAGTGCACATTTTGAAATCTGTTTGCTACTCAACAATTTTGAACGAATCAGGCACTAGAAATCAGCAAACTGAACATTTACTGCTTTTTATAAGCATAAAGTATGTAGCTTTTCCTGACTTAAAAGCAGGTTAGTTCTTTGGAGCCCTAAATCTTAGGTTTATTGTACTCCTTTTATGAAATACTATTTACTTCTAGTGATTGTGAAACAATACTACCATGTTCAAGCTAATACTCTTTAGCTGAAAACTATAGGCGGAGATTAATTAACAGTAATTAAAACCTTCAAGAACTCATAAAATTAAATTTTGAGATCTCAACCGTATTTATTGCTGAATCTATGTACTTGTTTTTAAAAAGACTATTGTAAGCTTAAGACGTTTACACCATTGAAATAAAATTATTTTTCTCAGCGTAACGGATTATAAAATCTTCAGAATTTCGCATTAATTTTTAAATAAAGATTTTCATTAATTTCTTCGAAGGGGAAAGAACATTTAAAAAGTCAAAGTTTGTTAATAGGCCAATTATTTCTCTCGTTTAGCTGCATAACAGGTCTCTTGTATGTATTAAGCCCAAAAATCTATTTAACCCTTTCAGTCCCGGTGTCCATTATAATGGACATAGGCATTTTTTGCCTATTTGTAATACTTTTAACGGTTTTTTCTGCTATATTCTTGTTATACTGTTCGTCACCAATTAAACCTATGTAAAAACATGTTCTGAATTGTACAAAATTATTTATTTTTTACAATTTACATTGTAGTGTTCTTTTTTTTTAAAAAAAAGGTCAAATGATACCCCGTCATCATCCACGCGTGCCATCACACCGATTATTTTACGTGGGCCCTCCCCTTCCTTTACCACAGGCACATTTGACTGCGGTTGCCGAGACTCGAACTCACGACCTCAGGCTTTGAGTGCATGGCCATTGCACTACGTGTTGCCTTAACGATCATGGCTATTCGAGCCAGCAGGCTGAAGGTGTCCCAGACCGCCTAATCTAAACCGGTTTCGAATTAGAGGAAGAACGGCATAAGTAGCAAAATAATTCAGGTCTGAAAGGGTCAACGAAGTTTGTGAGAAAAATGCACTCGAGTTTTTTCTTCCCTTTTTTGCATGCTGAGCTTCAAATAGTTGTTTCTTTGGAGTTAATGCAATTACTGATATTTGGAGTTCGGTGCTTATGTATTGGATTCAGTGAATTCCCAGTGAAGTTTAACAATCACCAGTTCGCTCACGTATGTCATTTATTAGTTGCATTGTATGATATTAAAAGAACATGCATTAGAGTTTCCGTCAGTAGAGGAATTTCATTTCGGTGCGAATCCCCAGAACGTTCGGCAGGTCAGATTCAGGAGGCATGAAATTGAAACCATGACCTCTGAATTTTTCACTCAGCTGTGGCGTAAAGAACAAGATGCAATTAAGAAGTGCGATGACTCAGCTTCCTTGCTAAACCCTAGGGTAGGTAGGGGGCGCCACCACAGCTCAAGTGGTACTCAGACAGCGCAGAATATTCTAATAATGGCGAGCCCTCATCATCTCTGAAGATGCCCTTTTCAGTGCTGCATTTTCTTACTAAGCGACCCTGTTCTAAATCAAACGTTGCAGGTGCCTGTCTGATCCTGTACTCTGTGTTCCAAAAAGAAACCTCCCAATGCTGCTGATTATATATTAAACTAGCCAGCTTGGCTTTTTAAAACTCAAAACACCAATTACTTAATTGCATTTACCCCCCGATATTCATACAAAACTATGAGAAACCATTAAACTTCGGACTTACAAGACAGTTTCTTTTTGTCTGACACGAATTCCATCTGTTTCAATTATTCTAACAAATGACCAATTCGACGAATCCTAGTAACAAAAACGACAATATGCAGTCCAATTACTTTTTCTGACACTTTATTTTCCTTCTAACTTTTGCACAAAAACATAGTTGTCTTCTGCTGACGTTAAATACAGTTTACAGTCCTTCGTGATATTACAACTTAGAACTGTTTTCTTCTCGTAACCTTGACTCATTCCTTTCACTGCCTTTCTTCACTTTCTCTGCCTCTCATATACTAACTCAGACGCACTAACCGACTCGTATCTGTAATTGTAACCCGAGGCGGGGGTTACGTCTCTCTCTGCTGTTTCCTCGCCTTCTCATATAACGGGGATGACGTCACACGGACCTTTCTGGACTTTAACCAGCACGTCGGCGATAACGTGGCCTGATCTTTCTCGAAGGCTCTGGAAACCCTTTAAGTAGCCGCTTGATTTCAGATATTCGCTCGTGTGTATGGTGTGGGCAAGCTTAACCTTGCGGCTGTTTGCTCGCCAGCCTGGTATACGGTGTGAAGTAACCTGGCTCAGACCGTCCTTTGTTGTGCACCGTGCCCGGCGTTACGGTATAAGTTGTGGAGTTATTAGAAACAACTGTGACACCAGAAAATTTGTGTATAAATTCAAGTTAACATTTCATACGTCAATCCGTTCGAGTGAAAGTTAACGCAATAAACACACGCTGTTCTGTGGTTTACAATATAACCACACACATCAAACATGAGCTTCATATAGCTTTGTTACCACTCTGCACCACGCCAAGTTACATTAATTTAAAAGCAAATTCAGTTATCCTCGTTAGGCGCGAGAGCTAAACTACCCCGGTAAAGCTTATTTAAACCAATCCCTGCTACAAGCCAGACATGGTAAACACAGCATTGTTACTTCCAATGCAACGTTACTATTTACTTTGGTTCTAAAAAGGAAGTCATTATTACTATTGTAACTAAACTGCAATTAATTGTAACACATTGAGATTGTGTTATATCATTTATTATAGTTATTAAATTTACGATAGTGGCATTTTGTATGAATAGTGCTTTTTATGCTCTGTTAATATAAAGTACCATATTACTGGAATTACACAAGTTTTGCAGTTTAGATCTTTGACCTCTTGGATTTACCCTGAGGATTTATGATTACGATAACGAGTGCAAAATCTTAAATGGAGTAATTTTGTGCTCGGATTTATGATAACTATCCTGTACTTGTATCTAGTAATGTAAATTAACTTTCACTAGCTTTTGTTTTAAATATTCACTGCGCAAGTTTAACATTTTATAGGTTCCAAAGATAATGTTGAACTGGTAACGTGGCTGTTTGGAAAATAGTGTATTAGTAACATACCTTAATATTGTTTCTCCATCCTATTGTTGAGGTATTCAGAATGTCCTATTTTAACAACCAGAAACTTAGTACATACCTGCAACAGAAAGACATATAATTAACAATCTAATACCTTCTTCTCCATAACCTCCAAAAAAGTACAGTTACACAGATTATGTGACAATTCTGTGATTACTTGCTAAACCTCGAAGAAAAATATTCTAATATCATTTGCCGACCAATGTTTTTCCAAAACAAATTCGTGCGTTAGCTCTCAAGAACTGCAATGAAATCTTTTATGTCTCATATTCTAAAAAGTACAATAGCATGAGAAACGAACTGATAGAAACTGGAGCAAGCATGAACTTTGTAATGATTTTAAAATAAAGCATGTGGGGTGTGCTTCGAGTTTCATGTTTATATCACTAACAAGGTTACTATGCCCTTAGATTAGGCATCTAAATGTTACTGGATACTTTAGGGGGACCTAGGAGAGATTACATGATTCTCTACAATTATTTTCCCAACTTTCAAAATGTTTTTACCCTGGCTTACCTCTTCCAGGGATTCTCAGTGGTCGGAGGTTATTCTAACTCACTTAAGAATAGGTCAAATGCGCGCCACTCGTGGGCATCTTTTGCGTGGCGACCCGGCCCTTGTGTGTCCGACGTGCGGCGTAAGAAATTAAATTATTTTGTTGTTTAACGACGCTGTAATTGGCGACAATCACATCAGCGTCATCGCTGTGCCGGGATTTCATCCTGCAGTTCTTTTATATACCAGCACGGAGCTGTCGTTTTTAAGTACACTTAAAAACCATCGGTCTGGGCCAGATTTGAACCCAGGAATCAGTACTGATTTCTGATTTTACCATTTTAGCTTCTTAACTCTTTACGGTTTTAGCTTTCACTTCTTAACCTTTTAACTGGTTTAAATTTTCGTTTTATTTTGCCTTTTAACATTACACGTAAGAGAGCTTTTCTGGCTTGTTAAGTTTTATACTCCGAGCCCAAATAACCTATTCTCGACGGACCCTTATACCACACGCACGCACTTAAATGTCTACATATTGCTTTTCCGTTCCCAAAGTATTGTGTATAAATTTCGATAAAATTAATGAAGTGGTTTTACAAATGAGTTATTCTGTGCAGTATCGAGTCTTGATCAACCTGTACTAATGGTTGCAAAATAAAGCAAGAGAACAAGATGGTAACTCTGGTTTCCTTAAAAGCCTACTCTATTCAGCAGGCTAGCATAGTGTCCAAACTTGCATGGTTTGATCTGTGAACCGGAAGTTACGTTCGTCAGCAAAGGAGCTACCAATTATGACTCTCAGCTCAGCACGTCCGGTGGCTTCCGATCGCCAAGCCAGGCGCACAGAGGATGGCCCGGAAATTAGACCCTGCGGAGATGCGCGCGCACCACTTTTACAAATCGATCGCAATTACCACTTCGTTCAATGTCCGAATGGCCTTCGGGATCTAATTTCCTGTAAGAATATTCCTTCTCTTTCGTGTACTACATCTTGATTAGCTCAAATGGATACAACTGTCAACGCCGCTGCTAATTGCAAATCCATTAACTGTCTGAACCCAAGTACAGACCCAAATGATGGTGGATCTGCGAAAAGCAATTTCGTAAAATGCCTCATTCTTCATTCTATTCTTTAATTATTAATCAGTTTCATAATTACGGTACCATGGAGACATACAAACAGTTCAAGAATAGTCATAATCATAATATATCTACTTCGAATATTGTGGTTCTAACACGTAGATCAAAACATAATTTAGTGCCAATATTTTAAGGCATTATGCACGCACTTGTGGCCTTTATAATAATTTGTAGCAAAAACATGATACAGTATTTAATTTGCCATTGTTTCAAAACAATATTCTACCTCAAATGTGAAGGTATAAAGACAACGCTCTTTACAATTTTGTAATCGTCAGAACCTTTTCGTATACACTCATTAATGCACTATTTTTCCTCTATTACAAATTACTTTTATGTTTATCTTTTGCAGCATAAGCCTAAACTAGGCAGATTATATTAAATATATGTGGGTTCTTCAACCCTCACATTGCCAAGCCCACCATCTGTAACTTACTTTCTGAACTGATAAACAGAGGAAGTATTGTATTCCAAACAAAAATTCGATGTCAAGATTTCACCGGAGATATATGTTTTGAGCCCCCGTGAACCACAAAAAAAATGTAGAAAGAGGTCCGTGTGTGTGTGCGTTTGTGTATCTGTCAGTCTGTGGACAGCATAACCCAAAAACGAAAAGTCTTTTAAAAACCGAAGTTAGTATTTAAGTTTAATGTCTTTCAAGTATGCGACACGAAGATTTTGAAGAAAATAGCCCCACCCTAAACTGGCTTTTACATGGAAAATTTTTCGAAAATTTTGATTTTCTTGAAAATGGCTCCAACGCTTTTGATTAAAATGCCATATGTTTAAGATATATTTATGACAAATGAAATGTATATCTTGAATTTTCTGGCTATAGTCTATGTAGTCGTATCTCTGGACGACTTTTGCATAAACCGTAAACCGTTACAGATAGACCAAATCATACTATAAAAAATGTAGATCTTGCTAAAATACACAATTTATGTCTGAATAAATTTTCTTGTAGAGTGAACCATTTCGGAAATATTCCTTGTTATGTGTGTGAGTTTTGGAAAACAAAACTTTCCTGAAATGGAACATCGTTGTTCATTTTTTTATATGTTAAGCGTTCAAAGAGAGCGGGATCTCGAAACTTTATAATATTTGGCTATCGCACAAAGCCAACTGATTTCTAATATTCTCCTTGTACCTACAAGGAAATAAGCAACAGTACAAATGTTTATCTTAACACGAAGATATAGGAATAAGAGTTTGTAAGAATGGTTAGTACAAGAGTAGAGAAAGTCATGTGAGTGCAACACAGTTTTTCTCAAAGGTTTGCATCAATTAAAATGAAGTAGGCAGGAAAATAAGTTCTCATAAGAAGAGCTTCTATACCCATTAATAAACAACAGGGAGCAGAGAAAGACATATGAATGCAACGCATCAAATGTTTCAAGAAGAGTTTTCTATAGACATTTGTTAAATCAATTGCTAGAACATTCAGTTTCACTATGTAAAGGGAAAATGTCTATCTTTATAACTGTTTTACGCCGTCTATCTCTGCCAATGCATGTCTGTCCGCTTTATCGAGGGATAGTTGAAAAAGTGTTATCTAAATGTGACAAAATGTCACTTTGTTACAGTAATCCATTGCGGGGAAGCGTCTGCAACGGAAATTAGTGTTTTGCAGGGACGAGCGTTTTTGCTGCGGCAGCTGGCAATGCGCAAATCTCCTGACAAAGCTCCCCCTGTCAGCTTCTGCTACTAAAACCCTCGTCAACTACATCAGCGCTACCGAACCTTGCGAAAAGAAAAACTAGCTCACTCTCTCCCAGATCACAACACTGCAGACCTGGGCGACTCGCGGAATACCTTGAGCGACCTTCATTTCTTTAATCTGCTAAACATAGTTATCAATGAAAGGTCGTGAGCAGGCTCCCCTGCAGTATTATTGGATTGCCTCTGTGGTCTGGCGGTTAGTATGGTACCTTACAAATCCAGAGGTCCTGGATTCGATTCCCTGCTGGAGGGTAGGAATTTTTCTTTGGCAGGCTTCTTCTTCACCCTCTATAGAGTATGGAAGAATGAGAGTGTCAATGTGTGTGTGTGTGTGTGTGTGTGTGTGTGTGTTTGCGTGTGTGTCTGTCTGTGTGTGCTAAAGATTAACACCAAAAGTAAACGAATGAACATCATTGCCACAAACAATTGTTCCAAAGGCAAAGCCTCCAATATGACCTAGATCAGGCATGGGGAAGTGGGGTGACAGGAATGAAATCGAGTATTTACCCTACCCACTTGCCCCACATCAAATGCAGGCCATATGTCCTTTCCGGTTCTGCTCGTTTACAAATAAGTTACGCATCAAGGCGTGCAGTGTCGGAACCTAATAGAATCATTACGTATTAGTTTTATGATTAAGTGATGGTTTTTACGTTACCTACAATCTTTTTGGCATAGCAAACACAAAGCTTTATTTTTACTAGCAACACAGAAGTACTTGTTCCCATTCGGCTTTGGAGCAATTTTTTTTTTTTTTTTTTTTTTTTTAACCTTGTTATGCGACATGATTTCACCACTGCCTCTATTTGAGGGCTTGTTGGCTCTCTGAGACAAACATAAAACAGTGGGTGCGTGGCCTGGTAGCTATCCTGTAGTAGGACAGGGCTAAAACTACGATGTAGGGGAAGTGACACATTGTGCCATACCTCCCCATCTATGACTTAGATGTTAAACGCCAGAAAAAGTGTTTTTTCTTCAGGAAGCTCTCTAAATTATATAATTGACTTGAAACTATTCCTAAACAATTATTTCCTTACTTTCTTCGTGTTAGTCAACATAAACATTTGCAGGAATTATTCTATTGCTTATTTTGTTGTAGGTGGCTTTGAGCGATAGTCAAGTGTTTTAAAGCTGGCCGCTATAGGTTAGGTCTGAATTTATGTCCAAATAATCTTTTAGAGTGAAGCATTTCAGAGATATCCCTTTTTATTTGTGTGAGGTTTGAAATTCTTAAAACTTCCGTCAAATGGAAGATCGTTATTCGTTTTTTTATCTTAGCCATGCAAAGAAGTGGGAGGTTTCTATAAGAGCACAGAAAGTCATTGAGTACAAAGAGTTTTTATTTTGAGATAAACGGAAAACAAATTCTTTCTGAAATATTGCCATGGTGATCTAAAGCTTAATGAGATTCTTTTTGACGATAATAACCAAAATGATGTCAGAATATCTTGCATATGAATGAGCAAACTCCATTAACATGCAAATTATGAGTGACGCTCTCCTAGATAAAAATTATAATTCTCGTTGAACGAGCTCAAACTCATGTTAAAAAGATTTGCTTAATATTCAGTTAGCTATAATCTGCAAGCGTGATACATTGAAAATGCCAAAATTACTTGTTTTCAATCTCGATGAAAATTAAATATTTTCGAAATCCATTATGTTTCTCTATGGTAGTGTTATTAAATGAACACGACCCGATAGCACCTGTGGTACCAAGAGAAAATAAACATTGTTACCTGCAGCTATATTGAACAATAATGACGGGATAAAACAAGAGATCACTAGGCGTATAGTCTGTATAGATTATTATTTCAGTTTCTGGTATTTTATAACAGGTGAATTTTCTGAAAAACAGCAGCAAATCTATGTTTCCTGTCTTTCGTCCCATTCATTGCCTTGCAACATAAAAATTATGCGGTTCAGTATTGTCATCTTGAATTAACCATGCTGGTAAAACAACAATGGACGATTCTCTGCGCGTACGTTATGAGAGTGCGGTACAATTCTCGCGTCTAATTTATTAACACTTTACATTCAAGACCTTTAGCTCTGTAGGCAGTGTTTTGTGCTGTCACTGTACTCCCGCAATGACGTCAGACTCTGCCCATGTGGAGGTAACTTGCGACCGCCTCATTTCGCAATAGCTGTATAAAGGTTGAAAGCCTAGATACAAACTGACTAAAGTATCGGAAATTCTGCACATTTCTGTATTATGTAGACGCTTACTCTTTGCCGAAGTGGGCCGTGTCGTAGGTTTACGACACCCAAAGGAACCTCAAAGCTGACAAACAGACCTTTGTGCAAAGTCAACGTATCTTTCACGCCCTGTATAGGATGCATCGCTGAGTTTTTAAAATTATTTTCTTATTTAACGACGCTGTCAATTGCCAGGATCACATCAGCGTCGCCGGTGTGCCGGAATTTCGTCCCGCAGGAGTTCTTTTACATGCCAGTAAATCTACTGACATGGAGCTGTCGTGTTTAAGCACACTTAAAAACCATCGGCCTGGGCCGGGTTTGAACCCGCGACCTTGGGATCACTAAGCCAGCGTCTAACCAACTGAGCCACCCAGACCGACGCATCGCTGAGGACCGTAGTAGTCAAAGAGTGTCCATAAATAAAAACTCAATTTCAATCTCTTCTTGGAAGTGCGATGGAGCAAACATAACTTTCCATCCTCCAACGGGGAATCGAACTTTGTACCTTATTGCCATTTTCATTTCTATTTTTACTTTCTCTACTGGTAAGTAGGGGAAGTATTGTATTCCAACGAAAAATTCGATGTCGAGTTTTCACCGGAAATATATGTTTTGAGGCCCCCTGAATCCAAAAAAGAGCATTTTTAGAAAAAGGTCCGTGTGTGTCTGTGTGTCAGTCTGTCAGTCTGTGTGTCAGTCTGTGGACAGCATAACTCAAAAACGAAAACTCGGTTATAAACCAAAGTTGGTATTTAAGTTTAACGTCTTTCAAGGATGCGACACAAAGATTTTGAAGAAAATAGCCCCACCCTAAACTACCCTTTACATGGAAGATTTCTCGAAAATTTTTATTTTCTTAAAAATGGCTCTAACGATTTTGATTAAAATGTCATATGTTTGTGATATTTTTATGACAAATGAAATGTATATCTTGAATTTTCTGGCTATAGCCCCTGTAGTCGTATTAACTCTGGACGACTTTTGCATAACTGGTAAACCGTTAGAGATAGACCAAATCACACTATACAAAAATGCAGATCTGGCTAAAATACACAATTTATGTCTCTATAAATTTTCTTGTAGGGTGAACCATTCCTGAGATATTCCTTGTTATGTGTGTGAGTTTCGGAAAACTTAACTTTCGTGAAAAGGATCATCGTTGTTTATTTTTTTATGTTAAGTGGGCAAAGGCAACAGAATCCCAAAGGTTTAAAACATTTTACTATCGCACAAAGCCTACTGTATTCTAATATTCCCCTTGTGCCTACAAGGAAATAAGCAATAAGATAAGTTATACAAATGTTTATCTTAACACGAAGAAGATATAGGAATAAGAGTTTGTAAGATAGAGAAAGTCATGTGAGTGCAACACATCAGATTTTTCTATTTACTATCAACCTTCTGCCACAATAATATGTAGTTATGTTAAACAAAATGTATAATTTCGTTTCATTGAATATGAATGTCATTTGTTTGACTTCATTACAAATATAGCTAATTTGTATTAACATTCAAACCAAAGATATAAACAGAGAGGCTTAAATCCATTAAAATGTATATTGAATATTGCGATATTCTTATCATCAAAATTTCCTATTACAAACTTACGTATCAAAGAGTACTTTTGGAATGATTTTTATACGTTGGTTTCAGAATGTGGAAGAAATGATAAACTAGGTAACTAAAATTTCCAAAGCTTTCTGCTATCTTCATTTTTTCTTTAATGTGTATTACACTAATTAGAGAAAGTATTGTATTTCAATCAAAAAAATCGATATTGGGATTTCACCGGAAATACTTGACTTTGGACTCCTGAATAAAAAAAGTATAAAAGTCTATGTCACATTATTTATCTTGTACAAAGGCGATTTTACGACATATTTCCTTGTAGCTACATTGGGATACGGGAATACAGCAGGTTTAAGCGATCGTCAGGTTTTTAAAAGATCATCGCCTCTTTGATGGCTTTTTGCCTGACCAGCAAATAAAAAACGAATAACGACTTTCCAGTTGAGAAAAATGGAACAGAAAATTTAAACCAATAGCAAAGAATACCTAGAGAATGATCCAAATAATTAATTTATTTACTGTAAACTTCGTGATTTAACCAGAAAAAAGTTTTTATTTACTAAGGTTTGTTCTATATTTAAATGAGAAAGTAAATGCGCCATTCATGTTTGTAGATTGCGGTTTTCAGGAAATTAAATTAAAAAGGACTGGTGCACCATTTCAAATTAAAATAAACGGACATAAATATGTACGACACTTTAACATTATTAGGAAATAACAGTGATTACTGTATCCTGCTTCTCTATTTCAGAGATGGTAAATTGCTTCTTCCCTGTCATTGCAGGTTAATCTAAACATGGGTGCAGAGAGAGAGAGCTATTCTGCATATGGAGTTGATGGGCGAGTGCTTTAGACAGCAACCTGTCATAGGAAATTCATCTGGAAGTAGTTGATCGTTCGCTTTTACAGTTAATTGCACAACAAAGGGAACACCCACTGACATCAGACGCACATGGTAATAATAATCAACATATACTCAATGTTCACTGTCGTTAACTAATATTATTGTTTTTAAATAAAATTTATTAATTTATACAGCTCTGAATAAACCACAGAAAGCTTAAAAATTCTACGTTCGATGCCAGGAACTTTAAGCTTCGTAGAAAATTTACAGAACCAGGCATTGGTTAACAGGATTCAAGCCATTTAGGCTTGTTTCGATCTCATATATCAAAACTCTGTTCATCTTCTCCTCTACGTATATTTAAGTAGAGGAAGTATTGTATTCTTGTATTCCACCCAAAAATTCGATGCTGATATTTCACCGGAAGTATATGTTTTGAGGCCCACTAAATCCAAAGAAAAAGGTTCGTGTGTGTGTGTATGCGTGCCTGTCAGTCTGTGGACAGCGTAACTCAAAACCAAAAATGTTATTAAAAACCAAAGTTGGTATTTAAATCTACTGTCTTTCAAGAATGCGACACGAAGATTTTAAAGAAAATCCATCTACCCTAAACTATCCTCTACATGAAAAAGTTTCCGAAAATTTTGATTTCCTTGAAAATTACTAACGATTCTGATTAAAAACTCTTGAAACAAATCTATAAATGATTGTATTCTATTGTGACTTTGGTGGGTGTAAAGTAAAGAAGACAGATGTAGTCGAGATAAAGAAACACTTTTATTTCCGTAAACAGTAACTTTGTACACTCGTTGCAACAGCACGAAAGTCTTTACCGATTCACCAACAGCACGGCTCCGAATTAGTCACAAAAAACTGTCCCTTCTCACGCTTTACCGCTATTTATATCTCCCAGACACTATTCTGGAAACTTCAGGAAAGTTCAGTTATTATTGCGGTGAAATACAAAGCAGAAAATTCCAGAAGTCTCTATCCCTTTCTCTCTTTCGGCAAGCGCCCCAACAATGCGGCCATTCTCTGTCTCTTCCCTTCGGTTCCTTTGCGGTAGTGCCAACAATAATGCGATGGGCGACACTATGAAGTATTTCGAGTTTGAAAAAACTCTAAAAAAAGTTTCCCAGAAAACAAGATTTAAAGTTAGGCACTATTAATTCGCATTCGCCATCTACAGCTTCATTAAACCAGTACTTAAAATGTGCCAACTGGAAAAACGACGGTTTCTTTTAAGTTTAGAATTTATATTGTTATAGTGAAAGAGATAGTTTTACATGGGCAATACTACATCAGCACATGTTTCGAAATACGCAGGGGGCTGTAGAAAATGCTACAGAGCTATAAAACATTAATCACGAGCTGAAATAAATGCACATTTAACTTAACTGGAGAAAACTTAAACCTGCAACAAAGAATGTTCGAAGTATTTGTTGCCACAAAAAGTTGAAATAAATAGTAAGCTATATATTTTACTATACTATTTATATCGATCTTTAATAGCAATGAGGTATACAAGGTTCATGGGGTGACAGCACCTCCACTTGTGGAAGGGTTTTTCTACGCATGCCCCTGACCAGAGAGCTATCCGCATTACCGGTACGTTAGGTGTGTGGCATACCTATCAGGCGTTACTTCATATCTATCCCGTTGTTTACGTTGAAGTTTCATACAAACAAATCTGATGTGTTGCACTCACATGACTTTCTCTACTATTGTACCTATATCTTCTTCGTGTTAGCTGAGATAACCATTTGTAGGTTATGTATTTACGTATTTGCCACCAGCTCGAGCGCACCGCGGCACTGTGCACAGAAATGTCGGAGGCACCAAAAGCTTCCAATAATGCAGCGCACCTGTTACTCCGGAATCGTTCAGGTACGAATGAGCTTAGGTTTGGTAAGCGGGAGACACTCGAATGGTTAACCAAGCAGAAAGCATGCTGTGTCTGTGGCAGGGCAGACCACGGTAAACGCTTCTACATATATATCTGCACGCCCTTCCGTTTCGCTTCGCTTCGTCACTCCCTGTAAATTTCTTCACCTGAATAATGTCGTATGCAGCTCCCTAGGGAGAGTATCAAAGGCATGCACGCTGATCTGGGTTTATTTGGGACGCCGGTGCCTGTGGCGTTCTGTCTTTATCAAAGCATTTGCTAAGTCTAATAATTGTATGTGTTCTTGTTTGGAAATTTTATCTAAGTAGTATTACAAAAGTATGTAATAAAATAGAATCAATGATTTTACTTCGATCTAGTGGAATGTGTCAGTTGGAGAGCTGTGAGATGTCTATTTTACAAGGAAAGTCAAATAGTAGCTCATTTTTTATTACTGACATGGAAAATAGAAGCCCCATGCTTCCGCTGTCCAATGGGACATGGAAGTTTTACTTTCTCTCCTAGTAAGTACAGTACTTGAACTTCCCCAAAAATTATGTACTGAAATTTTGTTGGAATGTGACTCATTTTCAAGGAAATCCTTCCACCGCAAATTACCTTTTAAACAGAAAAAGTTTCAAACGATTTTGATCAAAATACCATATGTTTAAGACGTTTCCGTGACAAACGAAATGTATATTTTGAATGTTTTGGTATCTCCTTAGAAGCCCTCTGTGTCTGGATGACTTTTGCTTACTAACCGTAACAGATAGGCAAAACCATAAGATCTTGTTAAAGCACGCAATTAATGCCGAATGCATTTTGTTTTATTGTGCAAACCATTTCTGAGATATTCCTTGTTATTTATCTGAATTGTGTAATAGTTATACTTTTCTCAAATGAGAAGTCATTGCTCATTTATATATCTCTTAGCCATGCAATTATAACAGAATTTCAAAGTCATAACATAGCAAACAGCTCTTGAAAGATTTGACTATTTGACTATTCCCCTTGCACGTACAAGAATATTTACAATAAGATAATTTCTGCAGATGTTCATCTCGATAAATATGAAAGTAGAGGAGTAAGTGATAGTAACAATATTTATACAAGAGCATAAAAAGCCATTTGATTGCAATATATATTTATTAAATCTGATTCGGTATTCCAAAGCCTGCTTAATTGTAATACAACCGTACAATTATCTGAAAGTAATATAACAATGATACAAACCAGTGCTCCTACTGTTGACCGTTGTAATCTCCTATTGCGTTCTTTTATTGAGCATTAAAATATCGAAGTAAGCATATTTTGAAAAATAACGTGACAGAATCTGTAAGTAATACGTCATAGAATGCTCAAAATCTTTGAAAGTACAGTGGTTCACAAAAGTACAACTTGCGGAGAAAAAAGTCAGTTCAAGATTTAATACATTAAACAGATCGCGGGAGAAGCTTTTCTGTACAAAACTAAACAAAAATTAGCTCTACAAAGGTTTATATAGACCAATCGGATATTAAAAATAATGTAGCATATAGAATCCAAAGATACAATTCCAAAAATGAACCAAAAAATGTAGAGTATTTCTATAAATGATTCCAGAGCAACATTTTCAAGATCATTTGATAGCTTTAGACAGGTTAGATGTGTAAATGTTGGGTTTTAAGGACCTAAAATCCGAGGTAACGGACCTTGACCTGCTTACTGCACTATCATATGTTTGGAAGAACCAGGATCGATTTCAGTTGCAGTCCCTGGCACGGCGCTCTCCAGTTCCTCACGGTTGCAGCGGCAGTGCTCTGAACTAAATATATATTCCTCCCACGAAATCGATAGTCGACACCTCGAGTCAAATGAGTTTGGCAGAGCCATCTCTCGGCGGTTTGTGTGAACTATTTGCAACGAAATGCAGTGCTACCACCCACACAAAGTAACCACCAGCGTTGGGGGAGTGAACTAAGTGACTCACTGCACCCAGATTCAGCAGCCACACCTTCTGTCTATCCATTTTTCTTTCTTACACTACCCATCGCATCGCTGTAGCCTAGGTATTCCGGTTTACTCTGGATGGCTTTTGCTTAACTGTTAAACCGTAAGAGATACAGCATTTTTTCCCCTTTCTTTACCTGATTACCCTCCCCATAAGTAGGACTTACATCCCCTAGGACTTACAAGCAGTGTTTAAGGTCAGACGCCTGTCCGGGAGCAGAGGAGCCTATGGACCGGACAGGGTGAAGACCTGGAAGTGAGTGGTCAGCCCAGCACCAGGTATGACACTGAGAAAGATGACAATATGAAACGCAGACGAAATCGATTATTAGAAAGGTGATAATGGAGCAATTGGTGGAATGAATGGCGGGGAAACCGAAGAACCCGGAGAAAACCCACCCTGACGCCGCTTCGTCCACCACGAATACCACATGCAGTTTCCTGGGATCTAACCCGGGCCACTTAAGTGGTAGGCGAACGCTCTAACCCTCGGCCACGGGGCCACCTAGACCAAATTTTAGTATACAAAAAATGTAGATCTTGCTATAACACACAGTTTATGTAGAAATTCACTTTTTTGTAGAGTAAACAATTTCGGAGATATTCCTTGTTATTTGTGTTAAGTTTTGGAATACTTAAACTTTCGTCAAATAGAAGATCGTTATTCGTTTTTTATGCCTTAGCCATGTAAAAAGAACGGATCTCAAAGCTTTTAAAATCTGACTATTCCCGTTACACCTACAAGGAAATAAGCAGTAAGATTATTTCTGCAAGTGTTTATCTCAAATAACACTAAGAAACTAAAGGAGTAAGAGTTTGTAAGAATGGTCAGTACATGAGTAGAGAAAATCATATGAGTGCAACACAATTTTTAATAGTTGTTTTTTGTTATTCTGTTATCTTAGACATGTCTCACAGGTACATATATACTTTTAAATGTCTCAGATAATAAATATACGATTTTTAAGGCATTTTGGTCTTTATATCTTTTTTTAGGTCTTCAGCTCGTCAATTTCTTGTCTCTTTTTTGTCATTTTCTTTCACTTGAATTAATTATGTCTTATTACTGACATTTTAAATTGAGATACTTTTAAAACATTAACGATTTCACTAGTAAATTGAGGAGTAACTTTTAATTTGTTCTTATTTATGAGTTTAATACTCTTATTCATTTCGTATTATATTCTTTTTCAATTTAAATATATTTTCGATTTATTTTATTTTTATTTATTCATTTTAAGGAAGTCATTTCTTGATTTTATCTAATCACCATGCCCCATAGCATGCAGCTCTACTACATGGGGTATATTCCTTATTTATTGTATGATTACGTTACGATAATTATAATAATTTCAAGTTTATCTGCTTGCATGTAACACAGATTTTTCCCGATAGTTTTTACTATGTCACTGTGGTTATTGACCAGTTCTATCTGTTTCAGGTTCTGGTCTTGCAGACAATGCGCTGACGCTCTAATATTGGACACTCCCATGGAACATAATCAACATTATCGCAAGGACGTTGCGAGTGAGAGGAAGGGAATGAGAGAGCGGGAGTAAGAGGGAGGGAGTGTGAGATAGAAAGTGAGAGAGTGGGCCAGAGAGAAGTGGTGAGAGTAGGCCAGAGAGAGACGGTGAGAGTAGGCCAGAGAGAGGCGGTGAGAGTGGGCCAGAGAGAAGTGGTGAGAGTAGGCCAGAGAGAGACGGTGAGAGTAGGCCAGAGAGAGGCGGTGAGAGTGGGCCAGAGAGAGGGAGTGAGAGAAAGGGAGTGAGAGAGGAACTGAGAGAGAAGTGAGAGGAAGTGAGAGAATGAGGGGGAGTGAGAGAGAGGAAGTGAGATAGACGGAGTGAGAGAAAGGGAGTGAGACAGAAGGAGTGAGAGACATGGAACGAGAGGGGTGTATGTATATGTGTGGGTGTGCGTATATGTGTGTGGGGAAATTCAGTCAATAATATAATCATTTCATCCTGTAGCTGATTTAGGTGCTAGGGCTTGCTACATTAATTTATTATTATGCTGAATTTTGAATATTTTAACGAATTTGGTTTATACAATTAAAAATAAAATTTACATATTACAGGTTTTAAGTGAACAAATATTATAAAAGGGGAAATATGGTTACGTGTACGCTACCTAAATTGATGTGTGGAACGAATTTGTTTGTTTCATGGGGAGAATGAATGCTAAACAAGGATGAAAAGACCAGGTGTAACATTTATTTGAAAATGTAGACAGATACTAAAAACATGTCAGACAAAATTCAATATATGAGTGTAAATTAGAGTTAACCGTCTTCCTGCTTCGTCACGTGTCCACAGACTTCAGTGCTAAATAACCGCAGTCAGATTGCTTGACCCACTGGATTTGAACCCGGACCACAAACGTCACCATCTGAGTCGTCGAGTTCGGTAGGAAAATGTTCTGCTGAAGTATCTATATACATATAAACATTGTTCTTAAACTTTCACAGAAATTATCAGCCTAAGCATTAATTTTATAGTAATACAAACTTCTTGGTTTCTTCATTCCATTCAATAATATTAATTACGTTCAGTTTCTATCATCTACTCATTGTTACTCGGACATATCACTTGCATTTTGTATTAAAAAACAACTTCAGGAATGAACAGCTCCACGTTTCTCTATTTACCTATTTGTTAGGTTATACTTCATTTTTAGACCTTCAATTTTCGGATCCAGTTTTTAATATGACAATGCTTAAGTCTTGTCTTCTTGTATTATTCTGTACTACCAGCAGCACAAAACTCGTTTGCTTATTTTGATATACCTTTATAGTTTGCCTTGTCACTCAGCGTATGCAAACAGCCAGGAAATACTCATCTTCTAAAAGTGTGAATAATATATTATTCTACACGTTGTTATTATAGGATGAATTTACTATGCCTAAGAGAATAATCCGCGACTCTCTGCCTTGAATACAGGTAGAAACAGTCATTATTCGAACTGCTCCTAAAGGGACAGAGAGGGTCCAGAAAACTTGAAAATCAGAAATAAACAATGATCAATCAAAAACTTGATTCTTAAATTACTAAACACCTTAAAATAACCAAGGAAAACTCTTCCAAGAATGAAAACACAGGTTTAAAACGGTGGCATTGTACCTACTCCAAAATAGCCCAGAAGGAAAACAAAGAAAAATATCTTATATATTTAAATGACCAATTCTTGTGTATATATATTCCGCGCAACTTGGAAACGGCTCTAACGATTTTGATCAAATTTTGTATTCAGATAGGGTTTTGCTTTTTAAGTTCAGCTATATAGGTGCAATTCCCGAAAAAACGCGATTTTACATAAAAAATAACATTTTTATTCCCGCTTCCACTGCGCAATTCTTGTATATATATTCCCGGTATTTCAGAAACGGCTCTAAAGATTTGGTTAAATTTTTGTACATGTATATTACATTCACAGTGTTTTCTCTACTCATTTTTAGGTAACACATTCACATCTCTTTCTCTACTCACTCTTCTATAAACAATTTTCCATAAAAAACATGATTTTGCACCAAAA
Source organism: Tenodera sinensis (assembly GCA_030765045.1). NCBI lineage: Eukaryota > Metazoa > Arthropoda > Insecta > Mantodea > Mantidae > Tenodera > Tenodera sinensis. The sequence goes on along the minus strand of CM060967.1, from coordinate 158,877,088 downwards.
ACATTTTATCCCCACTTTTAAAATAAGTCATACCATGTTCTGTATGTTTGAAACAGAAGTGCTATTCCATTCACGCTGTTTTCTCCTCTCACTTTTAGGTAACAGATTCACATCTCTTTCTCTACCCACTCTTCTGTGAACAAGTTTCCATAAAAAGTGTGATTTTACTCGAAAAACACTTTTATCCCCACTTTTAAAATAAGTCATACCATGTTCTGTATGTTTGAAACAGAAGTGCTATTACATTCACGCTGTTTTCTTCTCTCACTATTAGGTGATACATTCACACCTCTTTCTCTACTCACTCTTCTACAAATAACTCATGCAATTTTCTGTATGTTTGAAATAGAGATGTTGCATATTACTTTCACAGCGGTTTCTCTACTCACTTTTAGGTGGCACATTCACATCTCTTTCTCTACTCACTGTTCTACAAATAACTCATGCAATTTTCTGTATGTTTGAAATAGAGATGTTGCATATTATTTTCACAGCGGCTTCTCTACTCACTTTTAGGTGGCACATTCACATCTCTTTCTCTACTCAATGTTCTATAAATAATTTTCCATAAAAAACGTGATTTTGCACCAAAAATACTTTCATCCCCACTTTTAAAATAAGTAAAACCACGTTCTGTATGTCTGAAATAGAGATGTTGCATATTAAATTCACAGTGGTTTCTCTACTCACTTTTAGGTATCACATTTACGTCTCCTTCTCTACTCACCCTTCGATAAATAAGTTGCCATAAAAAACGTGATTTTGCACCAAAAATACTTTTATCCCCACTTTTAAAATTAGTCATACCATGTTCTGTATGTTTTAAATACAAATGCTATTACGTTCACACTGTTTTCTCCTCTCACTATTAGGTAACATATTCACATCTCTTTCTTTACTCACTCTTCTACAAATAAGTCATGCAATTCTCTGTATGTTTGAAATACAAATGTTGCATATTACTTTCACAGCGGTTTCTCTACTCACTTTTAGGTGGCACATTCACATCTCTTTCTCTACTCAGTCTTCTATAAACAATTTTCCATAAAAAACGCGATTTTGCACCAAAAACACGTTTATCCCCACTGTTAAAATAAGTCATACCATGTTCTGTATGTTTGAAACAGAAGTGCTATTACATTCACACTGTTTTCTCCTCTCACTTTTAGGTAACACCTTCACATGTCTTTCTTCACTCACTCTTCTACAAACAATTAATATCGTCTATACAACTTGAATGTTTGTATATATCTAACTGTTAATCTCGAAAACCGCTTAACCGATCACCGCGAAATTCGGCACGTATATGTATTTTTTTTTTTCATTGAGAGTTTTTATGGTAACAATTCACATGTTATTCCCTATGGTTTATCAACTTCATACATACCAAAGCCTACACATATCGTATGTTGAAGAGTGGGTAAATTCCAAAACAGGTTGACCGATCACCATGAAAAGTGACATCTCTAATTGTTTTCATGGCGAAGGTTTTTATGCAATCCATTTTACCACCCAACGTATAACATTCACACGTTTTTCTACTCATTTTTGTTTTACTAAACACAATCACATTTCTTTCAGTACTCCCGCTTCGGCGAACAATTACGAACAATTCATACAATTTTCTATATGATTGAAACAGAAATGCGTAGTACATTCACATGGCTTTATCAACCACCTTTTCTTCCTGTAGTATTTGTTATTGTTCAACAGTGCTTTTGCTTAGTGTTGCTCCGGTGTTTTAATACAAAATAAAGAAATAGTTAAAAAAAGTAAAGTAATCACAATTGATGTCAGGAGTGCGCCGAAAAGCACGATATGGAACAGTTGATGAAACAAATGTTAGCCAAGATGGACATAATGGGAAATGAAATGAATTCCGGAATGCGACAGAGGAAACAAATATGAAAACCGAATTGGAAAAATGTAAACTACGGAATAGAAAATATGGGAACAAAAATGGACAAAATGGAAACAAAAATGGAAGGCAAATTGAAAATGTAAACCCCGAAACAGAAAAGAAGAAGACGGGAATGTGTAATATGAAGATAGATCTATTGGATAATACTAACGAGCGACTGGCCAGGGTAAAGGAAGCCATGGAAGAGCTCGACGGAAGTATGAAGGACCTTGGTGAATGTGTTAACGCCCTGGAGTCAATCGCAGCAGCAAGGAACTGAATTCCATAATGGAACAAATGCTCGACGCAAACGTCAAACTGGGTGGATATCTATGGGGGAGGTCTGCGTTCAGCAGTAGACGTTTTACAACTGAAATGATGGTGTTTATGAAGTATTTGTATCTCGGAAATGACTCTTCACAATTGCGACTAAAATTGTTATTTAATTAACGTTTTGACTTTCAGTTTATCTAAATAAGTATCTTCTCCCACAAAAAACAAGAATTCACAAAAACAGAGGTGAAAAACGCCGAGCGAAGCCCGGACGCCCAGGTACTAGAAGTTGAAATAGGAGCAGGCCTAAGCTCTATTTTTTAAGGAAAAGCAACATTAAACACTCTGTTTTCATTATCCAGCATTTATCAACAAAAACAAAGTTTTCGTGTGACCTTTACTAAAACAGTTCATCATTTCAGAAATGATTATTTTAATATGATTTATGTAAATCTACTCTAATTTTCAGATTAACATGTCGATGTAAAATTTAATTAAAAAGTAAACCCTTAATATTGCGTACAGTTTTAGAAATGATTTTGTTCTGAAAACTTTATAATGTATACGTTAGTAGTAACAGTAGTAGTCGTAGTGGTGGTGGTGGTGGTGGCGGTGGTGGTGGTGGTGGTGCTAGTGGTGGTGGTGGTGGTGATATTGGTGGTGGTGGTGATATTGGTGGTGGTGGTGCTATTGGTGGTGGTGGTGGGGGCGGCGGCGATGGTGGCGCTGGTGGTGGTGGTGGTGATGCTGGTGTTCATGTGGTGGTGGTGCTGGTGGTGGTAGTGCTATTGGTGGTGGTGCTGGTGGTGGTGGCAGCGGTGGCGGTTTTTTTTTTTTTTTTTTTTTTTTTTTTTTTTAAATTAACGTCCTCCAACATTGCGTCATATCGGACGAATGCATGAAATGAAACGGGTGAAATGATGCTCAAATGAGCCCGAGGTCCATGGAGCTTTAAGTTACCCGACATTCGTCTTCTCAGGGTAGGGAAAACCTCGGAAAAAAACCTTACCCAGATAACTTACCCTAAGCGAGATTCGAACTCGCGACCTCTTGAACGTGAGGCAGACACGCTAACCATCACGCTACCGAGGCGGGCGGCGGTGGTGGTGGTGCTAGCGGTGGTGGTAGTGGTGGTGGTGGTGCTGGTGGTGGTGGCGGCGAGGATGGGGGCGCTGGTGCTAGTGGCGCTGGTGGTGGTGGTGATGCTGGTGCTGGTGGCGGTGGCGGCGAGGATGGGGGCGCTGGTGCTAGTGGCGCTGGTGGTGGTGGTGATGCTGGTGCTAGCGGTGGTGGTGGCGGTGGCGGTGGCGCTGGCGGTGGCGCTGGCGGTGGTGGTTGTGGTGGCGGCGGTGGCGGTAGCGGTAGCGGTGGCGGTGGTGGTGGTGGCGGTGTGGTGGTGGCGGTGATGGTGGTGGTGGTGATGGTGGTGGTGGCGGTGGTAGCAATAGTGGTTGTGGTAGTGGTATGGTTAGTGCTGGTAGTAGTAGCATCAGCAGTAGTTTTTTTTTTTTTTTTTTTTTTTTTTTTTTTTTTTTTTGTCTTCGGATTTATTTACACTGGCATTGACGCTTTTACAGATACATTCGTTCATGTGATTCGAAACGTAACAATGTAATTCCTTACAAAAAGGATCTTCGAGCCGTTACGGTGTGAAATTGAGGTCATTTCATTCCATTTGGCACTTTTTTCACCTTTTCCTCTGTTCTTGTATTTTCCTTGTTGGTTTCCTTTAATTACACACATACACCCAGACAACCACAAACCTTCATTCCCCTGCGCATGAAAACATCACATCTAAGACTGGACTCGGCTATCTTAAACAGTATACTGCGGGATTCCCCTGGCTTATTAGGCAACTTCTCCGACATACTGATCGTGCAGGGGCACGGAAGTGCAGGCGTACGCCCTTAAACCAGTAAATTCCTGTTGCAGAGTATCTTCATGCGGAAGTAAATGTCACCTAGTAAAAGAGGTGAAGTCAGCAATATCTATAAAAATAAGGAGGACAGAATGGAAATAACTGGAAAACACAAGCGCACATAGCAGGCTTCAAGTCCAAGACCTCAATTTCTCCAAGTGGAAACCTAACAAAGGCTGTGCTTCCGGACCATTGTTATTGTAACATTAAACCCATATAAATGCAGAATATCGCTTTCACTAATAGCTAATGAGTTTTGAGTTAGAACAAGCTTTGCTGCTTTTCCTTCTTTCTGTACGAGATCCTGCAGGCTTATTTGAGGAATAAGATAGCCACGATTAAATTACAATCTCTTGTCACAAACGTAGGCAGGCTACTTGAAAATATGATATTTTAATGACAATTTCGTTGATTTTACGGGGTTCTCAGACACACTTAGGGATTCACAGTAGCCTATTGCCAGCTACCGCACCTCAGGGAGAAGGGAAACCCCAGGCCTGTCAGAGGACGGAGTCGGGGAAGCACAGATACGCACAGGAGTCCCTAATAGTTGGAGATATTACCTGGCGCTGCACTGAAGCATTTCTTCTATCCATGTAGAGGCCCACGAGGCAACTTTCACACATACGGCAGTTTCAATGCCTCCACTAATTATTAGCGAATTTTGTTCAAACTCATGTGACATGTAACAAAACATTGGCAACAAAAGTTGTAATGATTGGTTTTATTAAATAAAAACTAAGAAAAAATTAGTTTTTCACAATTTCCGTAGTTTTCATAGAACTTTATAATTCACCAACTGGTAAATATAAAAATTATACAAAAATCACTCCGATTAGTTTTTCTGCATTCTAGTTTGTTGATTACAAGCACTCTAATTCCATATTCGGAGCAGTGAGTTTCTTGGAAATGCAATGTTCTCTCTATAACACGTGTTTTCCTCGAAGTGAACCACGCGTAGATACGTTTTGAGACCTACAGAACGGAAAGGAAAGGTTATTCATGTGTATGCTCTATCAACGTCACATTTACTTATGAATAACGTAGCACGGATTTATCCCGAAATTCACCTTTTCGTTTACTCGAACTATAAGAGTTAAAACTTTCGCGGTAGATGTTACTAATAATTGTTTCTCGCGGGATCAACCAAGCAGCAATTATTAGTTGCTCGAACTGTTTGGAAACATTTTGTTCTGCGCGCTCATTGTTACCTAGTTTACTCGCAGAAGTAGTCCGGTGACGTAGCTAACACAAAGGTGCTCTTTGAGGCACGCGGTCGCATAATGATGTGAGATAGCTTGACCTTGAGCGTCTCTGACGGGCGGCCGTATATTTAAATGTCAACATTTAAGAGATTTCAACGAAAAATACGTACATATATGTTGAAGTTGCTGTGAATATTCTAAGTTCATTTCATTCTAAATTACTTTTACCTAACTGGTAAACTGTAAGAGAACTTACAAAAATGTGTAGATCTGTTTAAATGACACAGTATATGTGAAGCGTTTAATGGAGTTAACCTCTTCGAAGATATATTGGCTTAAATTTTTTCATCCACTTTGTCTACTACTTAGCCATGGGAATGGTTTCTCGCGAAGTGCTAGAAACAGTGTGAATTTTCAAGATCAGCATATAGCGACAAGTTCTTAAACACTTGATTATCGCTATCGCGTTTGAACCTCCAAAAAATATTCATCAAGGGTTTTTGCAAACTTAATTCGGCTAACATGAAATAAATAGAAAAAAGACTGACGTAGGCTTTGTGCGATAGTCAAATCTCTTAAAGCTTTGAGATTCCGTTCTCTTTGCACGGCTAAAATATAAAAATGAATAACGATCTTCCATTTGAGAAATGCTTATGTATTCCAAAACTGACATAAATAATAAGGAATATTTCCGAAATGGTTCAGTCTACAAAAGATTCATTTGAATATAAGTTGTGTTTTAAGGAGATCCACATTTTTTGTGTAGTAAGGTTTGGTCTATCTCTTACGGTTTACCAGCTATGCAAAATTCATTCAGAATAAATAGTACTATGTGAGCTATAGCCAGAAAATTAAAAATATAATATTCATTTCCCGTAAAAATATCTTAAACATGTGGCATTTTAATCAAAATGCTTAGAGGTATATTCGAGAAAATAAGAACTTTCTAAACATTTTCCATGTAAAGGGTAGTTTAGGGTGGGGCTATTTTCTTCAAAATCTTCGTGTCGCATCCTTGAGAGATGTTAAACTTAAATACCAACTTTGGTTTTTAACCGACTTTTCGTTTTTGAGTTACGCCATTCAGACACACGCGCGGACCTCTTTCAAAAATGCTTTTTTCTTATTCTAGGGGGATCAAAACATATATATTTCCGGTGAAACTTAGACATCAAATTTTTGGGTGGAATACAATACTTCCCTACTTACCAGTAGAGAAAGTAAAAATTGGGTACATGTAGATAATGCAAGGACGTGTATTCCACGAAAGGAAACGGAACATTGTCTTCGGCTTTAACTATCAGTAACACATTAATTTCTATATTTTCATTAAGATCACCTTTGTGGAAAATTCAGCAATACAATTTTTAAATAGCGCGCGCGAATTGCTTCACGTAGTTTTCTGGAGCCCCAACAGATGGCACGGAGTGTTTACTGACGGTCAATATGTCGATGTTATCTCGTTTTTCGGAAGCAAAATAGTTCTTGCTTATTAATTTCCTATGGGCAATCCACAGGTTACAATAGAAAATCAAGTCAGTTTATATTTTCATATAATAATGGCACATTTTATTTCTTAACGCAGAATTAGAATTGTTTTGGTGACTAAGAACAGCACTTACTGGAAGAAATTCTAAAACTGGAAACTGCTTGTGCTGTAAACAAGTGCTTTATATTGTGCTGATGAAATTGCAGAGGAAGTATTGAATTCCACCAAAAAATTCGATGTCGAGATTTCACCAGAAATATATGCTATGGGGCCCCCTGAATCCAAAGAGACATCTTTAGAAAAAGGTCCGTGTGTGTCTGTCTGTGAGAGTGAGAGACAGAATTCTGTGAGCAACACACTCAAAAACGAAAAATCCGTTAAAAATCTAAGAATGCGACACAAAGAGTGAAGAAAATTCTCTCACTCTAAACTACCCTTTATGGAAAAGTTTTCGAACATTTTTATTTTCTCAAAAATGGCTAACGGATTTGATTAAAATGCCATATGTTTAAGATATTTTTATGACAAATGAAAGTTATATTTTGAATTTTCTGGCTATAGCCCATGTAGTCCTCTTTACTCTTGATGACTTTTTCATAACTGGTAAACCGTTAGAGATAGACCAAATCTTACCGTACAAAAAATGTAGATTTCTAAAATACACAATTTGTGTCCAAATAATTTTTTTGTAGAGTGAACCATTTCAGACACATTCCTTGTTATTTGTGTGAGTTTTGGAAAGCCTAAGGTCATATCGCGACTTTACAGTTATTTGTATATTTAAAATTGAATTAGTACATAGCAGTATATATATATACCAGGTGAGTCAGCCGTGCCTTATTTTTTTGGAAGGTAGGCCACCCATCTAACGGCATGTGCGTCTTAGTCCAGTTTTGCGCTTACTAAAATGTATTGCTTGACGTTCTTAAAGAGAGGAATGCGCAAAATTGAGAGCAACAGTGCTTTAAGGGACAGAACGTACTCCTCGCTAAAGTACAGCTCAAAAACGTTTACTGAGAGCGAATTCCGGATACATAGTATACATAGCAACGTAATTAAGTAAACGCCTCGGAAAAAATGGACCTATCATATGAGTACACTAACAACGTGAGCTAAAAATAAAATTGTGGATTCTTGTACTTAGAGCAGGGATTGGCTGCCAAAAATTAGGAAAAATTTAGACACGCCTCATCCATCATGGACGCGTACAGTCAAAACGGACATTAAATAACAGTTTATTTGCATTTTTGCGTGAACTACGCCTCGTGCATCTCAATTAATATGCATAACAACTTTTGCCATTTAAGTAATAATATTAAAACGCCCAGTAAATGATTAAAACTGTCTTAAAAGGCTAAATCAAGCACGCAAACTTGCGAGGTGGCAGTGGCATAGTGCCAGGCATACAAGTCCTACTATTGGACGTGGTACGTGCTTTCAGAAGTCTCGAAATAGCTGAATAGGATTGTGACGGGTCCTCTGCGCTTAACCCCCAGTGACACAGGTTCGAGTCTCAGCATTTTTATGTTCATCAAAACTTGGAAACCGAATTCACAATCTAATTATGAAGTCCCTGAGGGTTTAGGACATAATTTAAATCGTTTTTGGTATTCTGCATTTTTAATAGCACAATAATTTATTGTGTGCAAAACTGAGTTTAACTTCCATGTTAAACCCTGACAATGTAATTCCCTTGCTTTCTGTGTTCAAATGTGTATGAATGATCCTTATTTCAATTGCACCTACCTATAGTTCACCAATAAAGAAACATCAATGTCATAAAACATAAATAAAACAATAAAAATGAATATAACAGTTTTCAGAATAATAGTTTGCAAATTGTGAGGATTGCACGGTTAAAAAAAAAAATTAGTATATGCAGGTGATTCGAACCACCTTCACAGCAGACAGATTACTTCGTAGTCTTGCGCCCGTTCCAACTGAGCTACCTAGTAACGTGTGAGCTAAACATTCCGTTTAAGATGTAATATTCGCTGGTTCCAGTGAACATTTGCAGAAGTGCAAACATCAGCTGTCTAATTACGTATATATTAAAAAAGCGATGTGATAACATCTATATTAGTACTAATTTCATCGAGTGTTTAACATCCATGTTAAATACGCGGGTAGAACCTAGTAATGCGGTCGATGGTTTCATGTTGGACTATAAAATGCGGATTGCATAAAACTATATATTATTTACAAGTGTAACATAGAACTATGTATGATAAATTGTGTGACAAACTGGAATAAATATCTTTGTAACAACATGCACTTTTTAGTGCTACAAATGTAGAATGTTCGTTACTATAAATAGACTTTTAGGTTAATTTGACCTGCTGTACGGTTAGTTGTGTCATCAGTATAGCACGCCACTGACATAACCTGAGAGCCGCGCTGAGGCTCTAATCTAGCAGCAAGCCAGAGCAAGGCTCTATCGGGCAAACTCTGTGTTTATACCATGTCAACTTTTCTTAACATTACTGCATCCATATCATAGATGTCACCACACGCCACTGAGGTAATTGCAACAAAAGTTACACTAGCCGTAAATGGTGGTCTTAACGGTTCCCCTCGGATCATAAATAAGTCAGATCCACTTTCTTTGGAAAAAGGGAAAATGAAAAATCTGTGTGCCAGTATTGAGATTTACGTTCTCTGAGAGACAAAAGATAAAGGAGCATTGACCTTTATAACATGGTTCTTTGTTTTATTACTGCAATTTACGACTGTAGTGTCCGGAGTTATCTGAGCTCTTCCTTTACAGCTATTTGTCATCTGCAATCTCCCTGTGGTTATTAAGGTTTTCAGCCTGTTAGACGACCGCATTAAGGTTATTTACTGCCGCAACACCACAAACTGCTAACTAAGGCTTCGCTAAAGGAAATAACACACTTGTTATCACTGAAACTTCCCATATAGTTCATTGGAAAAAACCTCCTTTCATGCTATAACTCATATAAGGTGATCTGTAATTGTTCTCAGGTTTTAAATGTATTGAGATTGTTTACAACATTAGACATGAAGGATATGCACTAAACAATGCAATGTATTTGAGAAAATAAGCTTGGAGTCCGTATCATTTGTTGTCATAGCACTTTTTCTTCTTCCCCTGTTGACCTTCGGCGTCGGTTGTCTTATCTATTTTATATATATTTTATATGTATGGAAAATGTATGTTTTTGCATTCCACCCAAAAATCCGATATGGCAATTTCTCCGGAAATACATGCTTTTGGGTCCCCTGAACCTAAAAAAGGCATTTCTAAAAAAAGTCCGGTGTTTGCGGTTTTTTTTTTTTTTTTTTTCCGTTTCTGAGTAGGATACATCAAAATCGAAACGTCAGTTAAATACCAAATTTGGTACCCAGGTGCAGCATATTCCAAATACCTACGCGATATGATCTCCAAAAAATTCTTCCACCCAAGATTACCCCTTACAAGGAACATTTTTAGAGAATTATTTTATCAAAAGTAACTCTAGCTATTTTGTTTAAAACGCCATATCTGTTATGATACTTTCACGATAATTTAAATTCCCATATTGAGTTTTCTGAGAACGCTAATGTAGATCTCCTTAAAACACACAATTTATGTTCGTTATATTTTTCTGTAGATTGAACCATTTCGGAGTTATTTATACTTATCTGTTTGAATTTTCCAATACTAACACTTTTCTCAAAAGGGAAGTCTTATTCATGTTTTTGTCTCTTAGCCATGCAAAGAGAACGGAATTTCAAAGCATCAGAAAGCGACCAGCTTTAAAAAAATTTACTATCGCTTAAAGTGATAAATTAAACTAACATATTTTAACTTTAAATATTCATAGAATTCTAATGAAGTCCAATGTAATAATATAAACTAATTTTTTAATCACAAAAATATTCAAGATCGAGGACAAAACTCCTTTTCTGCGTATTCCGATTCTTTTGCCTATAAAAATTAGCAATAACATAATTTTTAGAAACGTTTATATCTAACATGAATCAGATATGGCAACAGACGTTTAGAAGAGTAGAGAAAGTATTGTGAGTGCAACACTATTTTTGTAAGGTGTAGTCAGGGTTAGCAGTGCTAAATCGACATAGAATACATTTAAGAGTTGCATGTCTTTCAAGGATGCGACACGAAGATTTTGAAGAAAATTGCTTCACCCTAAACTACCCTTTACATGGAAAATTTTTCGAAAATTTTGATTTTCTTGAAAATTGCTCTAACTATTTTAATTAAAATGTCATTGTTTGAGATATTTTTATGACAAATGAAATGTATATCTTGAATTTTCTGGCTATAGCCCCTGTAGTCCTGTTTACTCTGGACGACTTTTGCATAACTGGTAAACCGTTAGAGATAGACCAAATCATACTGTACAAAAAATGTAGATCTTGCTAAAATACACAATTTATGTCTCAATAAGTTTTCTTGTAGAGTGAACCATTTCGGAGATATTTCTTGTCTTAGATTGGGAAAACTAAAACTTTCGTGAAATGGAACATCGTTGTTCATTTTTTTATATGTTAAGCGTGCAAAGAGAACGGGATTTGACTAAAACCGTTTAACACCTCGAAGCATGCCAGTTTAAATTTAAGGCGAACTATAGTAATTGGATGTTTGCTTTTGGCCAGACTTACGTACTCAGATGGCCTTTTGAGTTCTTAAATGCTGAATTAAAAGCAGGAAGTATTCTGAAGCATAGCAGATCCATGTACAGAAATGAAAATAAGGGTCACCCGAAATACCAGATTGGCTGCTTTCCACCCCCTCTTCTTCTACCCCGCAAAAGTGCGAGAGTGCGACGCATTTTCCGAGCCACCCCCGCAATGCCCGGGCTAACCTCACGATGCCATGTAGGCGTCTCTCCTGACGTCATGATTCGAACCTAGGTAGCATGTATCATAAATCCTGGCCTGTGTTCATCAATGTCATTTCCAATACCTTAACGATTTTATTACGTAACTCCTCTGTCTGTTAACATCTATCGCTTACTTTGTCAGCAACAGTCTATGCCCAAAGACGGGTCACAGTTTTCCATATGTGCATAGTAATATACAATATAACTAAAAGATCAAGACAAAAATTATCTTAAATTGCATTATACTCAAACATTTAAATCAACTTTGCTATCATAAGGACACATTTTTACTATTATTTGACAAGTTTCCTAAATTTTCATTTCTCTCTGATTTGTTTGATATTTTAGGGTAGATTTTTAAAACTTCAACCGCAGGTATATAAAAATATAAATATGATAAATCTCCTATTAAAGCAATATCTTAAAAATGCCTTACATTATGAATTATCACACCAGCACATAAATAACAACACCTTAAATAAGGCATGAGTTAACAAATGAAAAACAAATCAGGAAAACCTATTGGTAAAATATATTTATAAAAGTTAAAATTGAGGGAGTAGAGCAAGGCAACCGTACTTCTGTCTCTGTGACACCAGATGGCATCCAGTCTATCTGCTTACATTATCTGTGGATAGATGGCACAGCATTCACCATTACCATCTATCTTTCAGTTTCACTATTGTTTTAAAGTTAACGTGGAACTTTGGGTATTGATATTAAATGTGCAGTCGCGTATTTACTTTGGCGAGGGAAACCCGCAAAAATACATCGGGGGTTTGCTTTTTAAGTTTAGGTGTAATTCCTGTAAAAAACGCAATTTTACGCGTAACAGTCACAATTATTAAACCTTATTTCAACCATCTGGAAATGAAATCTACGCGTCACAAAAAGTTGGTTCTGTCATAATTTGTTTTGTTAATCAGTCGACTTCAGCAAAAGAGTCAAGTTTTAAAGTCCTTTTCCAGAGCTATCAGAATACTGTAAGAAAGTTTACCTAGCTATATTGTATCTCTATATCTCTTTTATCTTGGAAATGACTTAATTGCGACAAAAATTGTATTTAGTTAATGTTTTGCTTTTCAAGTTTATCTCAGTAAGTATCTTTTCCCCTCAAAAAAACAAAATTTCACAAAAGGGGTGGGGGGGATGCCGAGTGAAGCTCGGTCACCCAGGTATTATTACACTAAAATATTAATGGCAGTGGTGCATAGTCCGTGTTTGTCATTCCAAGCTTGTAATTCATAATAACGCAATAATTAAGCACATTCAACTATCGAATCTATTTCAAATTGAAAATAATTAGTATCCTGTTAACAACCATAATGCTGATATAAAATTATCTGGAAAGACTTATTGCGTTTTATGTATTTAACCATTTAGCTATATGTGGGCATTATTTTTTATTTTCATTTTATATAGTCAGCTTTGCGGGAATTAAATTTGTGTGGAACAATTGAATTATTTTTCACAAAATTAGCTGCAAAACACCCCGAGATTCCTATTACCTGCCCGGGGTTCTGTCAAGGGTGAAAACAGCCAGGCAAGTCCCTGGCACAAGGTGCTTACGTCTGCCCACAATGCGAGGGATTTAATAAAATCGATTACCCGCTTTGTTGGCTTTCTCTTCTTACAATTGGTTAGATACGCTTTCGCTCCGATAAAACTTCTAGTGACAAACACAAAGGTGACATCTGTCATTTTGCTAAACAATAAATTTGTTATGAGAATCAATGAAATAACACTAATTTACCTATGACATGCATGCAATTATTAAAATAAAATTATTACTCCCGCCAGTGTTGCCAGGCTGAGAGATTTTTACCTCGGGTAGGTATTTTTCAACTCGAAAGGGAATGAGGGAATATTTGGAAACTACGGATTTTTTGAGTAAAATTTTGAATTAAAGGAATTCAAATTCATTTACCTATGCACTTCTGCCTTTTAAATGTCGTCACTGCCACACCTAATTTTTACGTACTTTTCAAGAAGTCCAAAATGACAAAGTATTAATACATATCACATAATTCAATACTCATAATTATAATGATTAAAATATATCAATTAATTAAACATTAATTGACTTTGATGCAGAAGAACCTTCTGTCATCTCATGTTAGAGAATTGTGTTATCATCATGAATTTGTTAGCTAACACCCTGTTTGGTGATCAGGTTGTTTACCCGCGAGGGTATGTTGGGACTAGTATTTTAAGATGAGTGGTTGACTATTTTGCAGCGTCATTTTAGTTGAGTTTGTATGACCTTTAGGTTAATGATGTTTACGTTGCTCCACTTTAATGAATCTTGTTAAAATATTTGTGTACTTAGAGCAATGGAGATGGTTGCTATTACGAAAAAACATACAATTTTTTATTTTTCTCTCTCGCTCTCTCTCTCTCTCGCTCTCCTTTGGAATGCAATATGCAAAGATTAACACATTGTTGCAGTTAGCCTGCTTGTGTGCTGGAATTCCGTACACAAGATTCACAATAGATGTATCAAATCTAGGAAACTGTAGGCTACGTCATAAACCAATTATCATTGACCATTCCTGAGCACCGAAGCTAATTCACCGAGTTTAGAGTTCGCGCCATTTTGTTTGCAGCCGATATTAGTCTGTGTGTATTTTGGAATGATGGCTCTCGCCTTCAATTACCTTACACTCATGGTTTTGGGCATGCCGTTACGAACCACAGTAATAAATGTTCGTTTTCTGCTTCTAGCAAAAGTGTAAAGTGAGTTCTGATGTAGCTTCTTTTCTAAGTTCTTATAATCAAATGCCAAACAAAGGAACTGAGAAGTAGTTCTTCATATGTTGTATAAACAGCAACGATAAATCTAAACATAAATAGAAAAATTGTGATGCTTTTAATATTTAACTGTGAAAAGCGCCAAAAAGTAATAAACTCTGTTAATAGTGATTCAAAGAGACAAATTATATCGCATCAAACCGTTACCAAGACCCTTTAAACACCAAATAGTCTCATAGCTGAAACTACCGCAGCTAACTTGAGCCATTTCAGGAAATATCCACGAATGTACTATGAGTTATTCATGAACATAGAAGAAAGAAGAAAGGTAATATTTCCTCATAAATAAAATCTATATATTTAAACCCGCTATACAAATGTCGCCTCAACGTAGGGCTAGATCAACAGTGACATAAAACATTTTAATATTAAAACACCATTTCAAATTCTGAACCCGACACACTTCTTAATCCAAGATGCCCTCTTGACACTCAAGGGTGTCTAATGTGAAAGAGTTGCATATGGAGGAGTAAGTACTGCATTTCATTAAAATTAGATACCGATATTTTACTTTTAGATTTTTACGATATCTTGAATTCCCCGAATGGGAAAAAAAAACTTTTTTTCAGAAATAGGTCCCTATGTTTGTTGTGTGTCTGTAAATAGTATAACTAAAAAATGAAAAGTCACTTAAATACAAACTTGGTACGTAAGTTTGTCTTCTAGGCATAGTGAAGTCCGATTTTCAAGAAAATCCATCACTCCAAACTGCCCTTTACAAAAAAATATGTTACAGATTTTTATTTTCTTCAAAAATTTAATAATTTTGGTTTATATGCCATTTGCTTAAGCTAATTTATGATAAATAAAATGTGTATCTTGAATTTTCCGGTGACAGCCTCTGAAGTCCATTTTAGCCTGATTACTTTAGTACAATTGCTAAAAATACAGATGTCGTCCAACCACACAATTTATATCAAATACAATTTTTTGTAGCATAAGCTATTTCCGAAGTATTCTTTGTTATTGGTTTGGTGTGCAGGTACTTTATGCCTCTTTCAATTGCAAATTGCTATTCATTTTCGTGTCTTTATTTTTTTTATCGTGTTCAGGAAAGTAGAAACGAATTTCAAGGCCGTCACATACTGACTAGCTTTGAAATTATTTAAACTATTGCATTAGCTAATTGTATGCTTCTTACATATACGAAATGTGTAAATGAGTAATAATTTGTGTGTAATAACGTGAAATAGGCTGAAGAAGGTTTTGTAGAAGTGATAAAGTCATATAAGCAAAATATCAGAATTTTTCCGTAGAAATGATCAACTTTAAATTTTAAGCACAAAACTGCTTTAGTCCTTTAACTTCTTTTAATGTCTGGCTGATACCAGAACACGACGCTCTTCAAATAAAGTTTAAGTTTTTTCAAGTCATACAAATAGGAATAGGAGAGATGCGGAGAGAGTTCGGCTCTGAAGCCAGGCTTTTTGTACCTAATGCCCCAAGGGGCCACCCCCGGGAGGAAGGACGAGGTGAGAGGAGACACCGGGCGGCAAGGTCCGACACAGACAACAGAGGTATCTAAGCTTTTCCAAGTTTGACATCACCTCAAAGTCTTTAGGTCTTCCGGAGCCCTTTTAGACGGACCTCGGCGGGGTCCACCACCCCCAGATGGCACCTCCCCACCCAGAACCCATGGACAACGAGAGACGGAAAGATTTCTTGATATCAACCAAGTCATATATGAATGGAATAACCGCTTTAAACAGTTCTCTTTATATCCTGGATTTCTTTGCCTATCCCTTTGTTTCATTATTTACTTATAATTAAACTGCGTGATTATTTTTAAACCACCTTAAACGATAGATAGCCTGTCGACAAAAGACTAAACGTGTTACACACTAAGTGACCTTAAACGTCAATAGGAATGCTCTGTAAATAACGGCCCTGCGACATAGACTTCTTCAAAGTGTGTGCAGCCTTTACTGCAGCAGGCCGACTACCCGCATTACATCACTGTCAGAGAAGTTGCTCGCCTTCCTTGGATCTATATCTGATCAAAGCGCCAGTGAGGCTTCAGCTCGTTCTATCAGAACACCGTGTTCTTCAAGCAGATAATCCATTAATGATGCTGGAAATGCTATTAAGTCTGTGTTGAAATGTGTTTCTTAACAGTTTTCATTTACTCTAAGAAATAAAGATTAGAAGTTACGAAAAGTAAATTGGCAAAATGCGCAATTTCGTAGAGCTGACTAAATATTTTCTGATATTTTTGTACACGCACATTATAAAAAAATCTCATGTGTTGCACTCACATGACTGTTTCTGATCTTCTACCAACTATTCTTGTAAATTCTTCTTTAGTCGAAATAAACAATTGCAGTAATTATCTTGCTAATTTTCTTGTACGTGTAAGGAGAATATGCAAATATGGTAGGCTTTTAGAGATAGTCAAATCTTTTAAAGCTGCTCGCTATATAGAAGGCTTTGAAATTACTTTCTCTTTGTCCGTCCAAGAGATTAAGTATTGCAAAACTCACAAATAACAAGGATCTCCGAAATGGTTCACTCCACAAAAAATGCATTTGGACATTACTTCCATGTTAATGAATTAATAATTTACAGAAATGGTTTTATTACATAATTCTTTGTAGGTACATAGGTAATAGGGCAATTTAGCAGTCCCACGAGATTGCCAAGTCTTTCAAGGGCACCTCGTAGTTAAACACACTCATATACACGTGAAAATGTCAGTATTGTAATGTGAACATAACCTAGACTTTGCAGCTATCATCGTAATTTTTTCACTACATATTGCACAGTATTTTGGGTAGAATATATGTGCAAATCGAGGTTCTAGCTCCAAAGCAAGGCATGTGGCATCCATATAAATTAATACAAATAATAATTTTAGTATGCTGATGTTCACTTAGGTGTATTTATTTGAAAAACCCTCCGTTTTAATGAGTTTAAACTAATCATAAACATAGAAAGTAGTGTTCGTGACAAAACGAGTGCCCGACGTTTGTAATCCATAACATTATAGCTTCTAAATTGCATGCAAAATCAATCATTTAAGTTCTTAGAATCGTTTAGCAGGTCAGAAAAGTTGAGCTTCTTAGATGCAATAGTTTTGGAGAAAATGGTACCTACTTGTAGAAAATGACAAGTTATGGAAATATGAAAAAATTCCAGAGGGAAACAAAGGGTGCAGCGTGTTATTTAAATGCCATTTCGACAAATATAAAACGTACAACAACTCTTATATCAGTGGACGCGAATGGAGACTCCAATACTGGAAAACAAATTATTTTTAGCTCCAAAAGTACAGTATGCCCTTAAGGGCTATGTAATGGCTTTGCATCAACACGAGAGCAAATCTCGTGTATTAGATACCCTTTATTTTTATATAGCTTCTAAAAATTACCCCTTTTTAAAACTTATGTATATATACTTCATGTTAAGCTGATTAAATTTGCAAATATTATTTCAGTACACATTTCGCTGTGGCCACAAGATGGATAGAGACAACCATACCACACTCTCTGGTTGACATCGGGAGTACATAATAAGTGAATGATCACATTGCTTTAAAAATATCAAAGTACTGAGCACTTAAAAGCAATATTTATGAATAGCTTGGGGGTAAATGTTGACATAAAAAGGTTATTAAAATACTTTTTGTGTTTCAGGAGCTATAAATGTTTTGTCTAGTAGCTTTTGTCTATAACTTAATGTTTACCATTTATGTAATATAAGTGAAGTGAACTTCAAAGAATATTTCTATAAAACCCAAGATATACTTTTATTTGGTATCACAAAAAAGCTAGTTCGTAAACAATATCAAGATTTTAATAATTTTATTTGTTTAATTTCACCTCTACAACATTTAAATTAAATCTACTTTCACTTCATTCAAATTCCAGGACATTGTATCGTTTTAGAGAAATATATTACAATATGTGAAAATTTTAATACTGATGAGATCCATTATTTTGTAGATGAAGTCCCAGGTGCGACACCACAGTAGTGCAGCCAGTCCATTCTTAACTCGAAAAACTGATTTATCTTCATCCCATTTTTAAGACGACCTTGTAATCTGCAGAAGAGAAGATTCATAAACCGCTGGAATAAATTGATATTTGCTAGGAAGTGTAAACTTAAATGATGTGGCTGGGAGCGGGAACCAAAGTGATTTTAAAATTAATTAAAAACTAATAAGAGTTAACATTTAACCTAATAAACTAGTTGCCATTTTAAAATGGGTTTTTATATTAGTTATAGCGGTGGAGTGCTAAATTGGACATTATTCCCCCTATTTACAGAAATACTCGTAGTTTTTCTAATTCTGATAATATTTTGGGTGGATTTATTACTCTGTGTTAGAAGCACTGCAGAAGTTAATTTACATGTTTAATTGGGGAATTTTATCTGCTCATTACTATTATAAATTAATGACAAATTATTTAAATACGCTAGGGGACCTGGTTCTTGGTGTACTCAGCCTCGTTAGGTCTGAAGAGCCAATTGTGGAGCTACTTGATTGATAAGTACCAGCCCTGGTCGAGAAAAATGCATAAACTGACCGGGATGAACCACGTCCCACCTTCCGCACTACACCCCACTCATGACGCCTGTGGTGTCAGAGGTGGGGACGCAGTGGATGGGCGATATTACTTTGCCCGGAAGAGCTGTAATGATAAGTACAATTGCCACATTTGCTCGTTTTTTATTTTAATTTTCGCCTAATCATTTTGTACCCATTTCTTTTATGTTCAGTCCACAATTTAATTTTGTTGAAACATCGAGTTATACATGCCCGTGATAGTGTCCTTTTTTTTTTAAATTTTCTATTACTTAAAATGTGTTGCCTAATGAATTATATCTAGGGAATGATGAAAACCTTTCTATATATTTTGTGCGGAAAAAGAAATATTAGATGCCAACCAACGCACTGAGGGAACTCCTTAAAATTTGTCATTTTGTCAGTCACTCCGCACGTAAGAAATATATTTCTTAGCACTGCAAGTGTGTATTCAGAACCGCAAGTGAGAAACATTCCTCTAGATGGACAATGGAGCTGTTACCCTGTGTACCCGTGATTTAATAAATATCTTCAAAAAATTCCAGAGGGACCTGCAGCCCAAACCCTTTTAGATTTCCTGCCATTTCATATCAATAGAATTTCACCTCTAGTTATTCACCCTGCTGAAAAATACTGTTTGCGGAATGCCTTTCTGCTCCAATTGTGTTTGATGGAATACCTCAGCACATTCAGGTATGAATTGCAGCCTCTGAAGAACATCAATTTTATCGCCGATCTAAAAGAAGGTATCTGACTGGGCGTTTACCCCATCGCCGGCAAAGTGTTTGTGCATTGCACCTGGGCCTACCTGGTGAATGTAAGACATGGGCACGCTTGCAGATCATTTGGAGCGTTGCTGAGAGAGAGAGAGAGAGAGAGAGACGTAATGGTTTGTGTTTTATTGTATGTGAAAAATTTCTCCTATATGTTCCAAAACTTCACTGAAATGTTATAATCTTAATTTTCTTATTACGTTTTGTTGACATTTTTAAGTGTTCTCACATATAAAAATTGTATAAAGAAATCTAAGATGTTAGGGCAGGCAAATGGAGTTAAGTATTTTCATACTCGTTATTCAGTGTTGTTTTCTATAGAAGTGGTCTTAAGACACTTCCCTGTGTTACATGATAGTGAACAGTAATGATTTGGAACCTGCTGTTTCGTATCGAATAACGAATGTATGCTTTTGGATATATTACTAGATTGTTCTATAGTCGGTGTGAAAATGTAAATTTTAAGTTTGTGTTAAAAACCGTTCTTGCCATGCCTTGTCAAAAGCTTTTGTGGTATCAAGAAACAAACTGTGGGTAGCTGATTCTTGTTCAAAGACTCTTAGATCAGCGATGCGATGGAATTGCTGCGGACAGGAGTTATGTGCTCTAAATCCAAACTGTGTGGACTGGGAAAGTAGAGGAGATATGAGAAGTTGTTCAAAAATATTTCATAAGAGCGAATGAGACGGGACTTTTGGTACAGGTTTGCAGTCATTGTATTTTGGCAGGGTTCGCACTTAGAAGGAACATAACTAGTACAAAGCGTTGAATTTATATGTGTGTTAACTGTAGCGTTAACTGTGTATTAACTGTCATCTTTCAGGTACGTTATGGCGGATGCGGACAGATGGTTTGCGCTTTGAAAACACTTCGTCGGCCCCTTCTGTGGTCGCAAGGATCACCTCCTCGCCCTCTCTCTCTGGTTGGGGAAGCATTTCAGTTGTGCATCACGTGTCAATACGGTAATTGTTAGGGGCTTCTGTGCGTCTCTGGGCTTCGCTAGCTCCGTTCTCTGACAAACTACGGTCTCACTTCGCCTCATCAATTCCCAGTATGGGGGTGTAAGTGCGCAGAAGATCCATGTCGGCGTCTTG